>PVJO010002979.1:0-131840 GCA_004026905.1 Hystrix cristata
TTGATCTGTTTACTTCACCTTCCCCTTCCTTCTTTCCATCTTATATCCCCTTCCCATCTCCACACAATCCAAGTCCTTGTTTCCTATCATCTGTCTTTCATTTTGCTTTGTACTTATACTTTGGGTTTCTCATACAAGAGAAACCATGTCTCGTACAAGAGAAACCTCCTGTGTCTGATTTTTCACTTAACATAAATCTCTCTTTTAATGTACAATAATATTCTCCCAACTGGCTAACCTGTTCCTTGCCGTTTGATGTGCCATTTCTCATTGTCACCTGAGTTATCCTTTAAAAACACCATCTTGTCAGTCTGCTGCAAAACTGTTGGTGACTCCTGGATTGTCCGGCGAACAGTTTCAATTTCTGAGCATGTCTGTCTTCAAAGTTCTCTGCAACCTGGGCCCGGCCAGTTTCCAGCCAGCTCTCTTAACACATACCATGCCTGCTTTTTCTTTTATCTCCTAGTTTTTCTGAATATTGTTCCTGAGATGTCTTCAACCTGTGCTCTTCGGCTTATGTATTATCCATTAAGGGCAAATTTAGGACTTCTTTGTGAAATCTCTTCTGATTACCCTCCTCTGCTTAGAACATTTATTAACTGCTGCATTTCCACTGGGCTTTTAGTTATATTATATACATTACTCTTGTTTTTAAGCATAGATCATTATTTCCATGTATGCTTTTCCTTTTTACCCAACACTGAATTGCAAATTCCTAGAGGCTAAAATTCATGTCTTTATCCCTTCTGAGAAAACCTCAATGTCACCTTGTCCATAGTGACTAATACTTTTTCCTTCATCTCGGTTCCAAAACATTATAAATATGTATTACATGATTTAACACATTTTTAAAAAATTAGTTCTTATACCAGTATCTTACCTTGCAAATTAGATTGCAGTCCTCCAAAGGTGGGACTGTATTATATCGAATTCTTATATACTCCTCCATATATTACAGTTTGTTGGGTGATTCAATTGACATATCTTCTTAAAAAAATAAGAATACCAGGCTCTTCAAACAGTCAGCTTCCTCTTACACTTTCAAGAATTATATCACATAGCATTTCCTCTCTTACTGGAAGTTAAAATAGATATATTCAACCATATATAAACAATATGTAATTTGTATGAAAGTTTTCCAATACATATATAGATTTATTTTCTAGCTATTATAAAAGCATTGTGCTAATGTTTATGTAAAATGTCAGCTCACAGGTTTATCTCTATTATCAAGATTCTCGTATGCCACTATTTATTGTGAAATATGAAAGAGGGAATCCTAATGTTATAGCTGTGGTCACCACGCTTTGTTCTATATTTTACCCCATTCCAATGTATTATGGCAGATTGAGCAATTTATGACATTGAATTTGCTTTAGAATTTCAGTCCTGGAATAATTACACCAAAATACTAAATTAAACACTACTCTCTTCGGTCAAATTTTTCTGAGCATCTCAACCATTAGGTAGCAATAATAGAAAGCATTTTCAAATTTTATAAACTAGTGTGCCTCTTGTTAATTGAATTGAGAGATGATTGCCGTACGGGTTACCTTGCTTCACAGGCTGCATAATTTACCATAAACGATACCTATATCTCTTACCAAAGGAGGTAAGATGTTCATGAGATGGTCTTTCCTCCCCCCTCTCTCTCTTTCTTAGTTACATACATCCCAATTTATAAGCATTTACTAATTTCATATACACTTTAATAAGACTTATTATGAAATATTTTCCCCTATCTTACTGTGTTACCCATGTATTTACAAATAAAAGTAAATTTTATGTAAAGGTTTTCAAATTTCTCAGATTACATGATACTTGACTTATTGCTTTGCTCTAATTATGTTTGGTTTGTGAACAAAAAGGCCATAACCTGGCTCGTTATATGGTGTTTCTCTTGTGTTCATCTGTCCCTGAATTCTCCAGAGTCCATCAAGACAGCAGGGCTTGTACTATCACAATGCCTTTTACACGAAATTAAACAATTACGGAGTGAACTATCAAACTAATAAACACTTTGTAAATAGTTCTTAACTCTAGGATAAGGGAGGAAGAAAACAAATCTCATAAAGACAGAATTACTTTATCAAATTTGATATTTGATGGTTTCAAAATTTGAGGTGTAAAGGGACCCCTGAAAAATTAATATTTTTTCCTTCACAAGAATAAGATCAAATTAATGCTTATCGATTAAATTCTATGAGTCTGGAACTAACTCTAAAGAACTTGGGGCTAGTATAGGCAGATGGACAGGATATAGATGGGACAAAGCGATCCAGGAATTAATTATGTGGAACCTGGGCGATAAACTCGTGGAGGTCCATTAAATGATTTTAATTTTCTTTTCAATCTGTTTGATATTTTCTATAATAAAAGATATTTTTAAATGGTAGGAGAATAGGAGGAATAAATATTATCAAAATACATTACACATATTGAAATCCCACCAAAAAAAGTGGGAAACTAGAAAGGAGAGTAGTGGTTGGCAAAGATTAATGTGTTAGTTGAATCTAACACATTAGTTGAAAATCTTCCAGAATTAAACCAGTTAATCTGTATCACCGGTATGCACTAATAAAATGTGGAAAAAAGAGAAAGAGAAAATATCTATTCAGGCAGGTGTGGTATGTGACACCTGCTGGGGGCGCATGTTGGGGATCTAGTTCTACCAGTAAAATGCTGTGATACTTCAGGTTGGGTTACTTCCTAGACTTCATTTTTCTGTCATTAAATAAAAACATTAGAGGAAATCAGTAGTTCCCCCAAAAGATGGCATTGCCTGGAAACTTTTGAAACTTTCACTTGCAAGTCAAATTTTATTTAGATTTGGAAGGTAGACAGGAATGTGCACTTAAGCAATGTGTACTTCTCAAGGAACTGTGATAACACCATTCTTTACACATACACAAGTTTGTGGATAAGGAAGAATGACGTAAGATTCCAGCCAGTGCCACTTTGATTTAGTAGACCCCTTACGGGTTCTCAGAATATTGAGTTTTAAAGTTTCCCAGGTGATACAGGTGGTCCACAAGCTACACTTTGAGAAGCTCCTAAGAAGCTCATCTTTGCTCCCTTCTGACTCTAACGTCCCAGGAGGTAACGTGAGCACTATTGACTGATCTCTATTTTGTACTATTCCATGAACAACTGGTTAAGTTTACATGCTGGTCAAGGGAATGGTTCTTGTATTGAATCATAGAGCAGTGAAGAAATGGACAGACTGTAGTTGAATGGTTGTTGGGGTATGAGAATTTCCAAATTAACTTTAGTGTATCAATTTAAACTGACTAATATGAAGAAATTACTTTAGTATATTGCCTCCAGGGTTGCTTCCTGATGTTTACATTGTACATAGTTTATTTTTTTCTTTATCTTGCTCCTAGTGGACAGATTGATAAATTAAGATTAATGAGAGTCATCCTTTTCTTCCACCTGTGTTTTACCAAATACATGAGCAGGGAAGGAGGTGACTGCTGTAGATGATCCCCAAGTTTCTTTGCATAGTGAACAAGGGTTAGATGTGAGTGTTGGAAAAAAATATTGCAATGAATTTCTGTCCCGAGTAAGAAACTGTAAACATGGGTCATGAAGGTTTTTTCCTCTTTTTATCGGGGAAGGTGCTGGGAATTGAACTCAAGGCTTTGCACTTGCTAGACAAAGCACTCTACCACTTGAGCTAAATCCCCAACCCCACAAAGGTTCTTAGAGTGGCGAAAACTACCTTTTGGGGAAGGGAGCAATAGCAGTAAACTCAAAAGTAATCAAAGCTTCAATGTATCTGCCTCTTCTTTACCTTTCCATCCACATAGACGTTCCTGACTCTAGAAAAAATTCTGCATCACAGTAATTACTTCATAGTATGTCAGTAACAAGAAGGATAAGGCATTAATGTGTCATTACAGCAAGCAATGGAGGTATAGCGATGCTAACTCATCAGAGGACAGGATATTGGACAGTGATAATAAATTCATGCCAGTCGGCTTTGCCTTTTGTATTTTACCTTATGCACAAAGGGTTCCTCAGCTGCAGAAAATGCTGTGCCATCCTACATGTTTTTAATCCTTTCCTTATTTTTAAAAGTTTGCTACTGATTAAAGGACTTGTATAAAATTGTAACTGACTCTTAGCCAAAAATGTAGCATCTCTGCTGCTATGAACGCTGATATAATCTTACTGGAAGGGATGTTGATAGGTAATTCTGTGATTATGTTTCAAGGCGAAGGGTAACATGTCACATAATAGAAGCCACACGGATAGAGGCACATGTAAATGCTGTGGCTAGCCTGTATGCAAGACAGCGATAGGTGTTATAGATTTCAGACCCTCAAATCAAACTCCAGAGGAAAACACCAACTCTTCTTAGAGGAAGATGGAAGGAAACCATTTTCAAGAAGCCTTCACTCACTTCCTTAACACCTCATTGGTTAAGTTTAGGCCATATGTTCACTCCTAAACTAGATGAGGGAACGGAGCACAGTGGCTGGATTACACTGAAATGGAATTGACTTTGGAAGGTCAAACACAAATTCACTCCAGCAGCAGAAAAGAGGGAGAATTCACATCTCATTCCCAGTCCAAAGCCATGATGGATCTGCTGGAGTGTGATCATTGATTTGGAATTAAAGAGAGCTTTATATCTAATAGTTTCCTGCTGTAACAAAATATCACAGAGTGAGTGGCATAACAATAACCAAGCCGGGCACACACCTGCAATCCCAGCACTGACAGAAACTAGGGCAAGAGGATTGCAAGTTTAAATAGCTCAAAAACTATAAAGAGCTAGGAGTGTAGCTCAGAGGTAGAGCTCTGGGTTTGATCCTCAGTGCCACAGAGCAAAAACAAGAACAAGGGTTGTTTCCCTCTGAAAACTGGAAGGGAATCCTTCCTACTCTAGTTTCTGCTAGCTCGGAAGTGATCTTAATTTTCCGTAGCTGTGTGACGCCTTCCTTGTCACCAGCTGTTATCCCCGGGTATTGCTGTCTTCGCATGGCTGTTTTCTTCTGGCAACACTGGTTACATCGGATTAGTCCGACCCTGCTCCAATATGACCTCATTTAAGAATTATGTCTACAACATTACTGTTTCCAAGTAAGTTCATATTCTCCTGTGTACTGTAGGTTAGGACTTCAATATACCACTTTGGGGGACACAATTCAACCTGTACCAGTCATCTTCTACAGACCTTTCCAGTTTAATCTAGTCTATGTCCAAATCCATGAAATGTCACCAAATGAGCTGGAACCTAGTCCTATCTCTCGGTCCTTTGTAAACATACAGATTCCTAGGCTTTGGCACAGACATACTGAGTCAAGATCCCTAAAGCAGATGGCTTGAGATTCGCTTTTTGACAAGTGTCCCAGTGTAGTTTCATAATGAATCAAGTTTGAACAAACCGAAGTTAGAGTACTCAAGCCCTCGCTGAGTGCCTACCATTTTATTCCTGGTGGGGAAGACATTGCATGGGTATTATTGCATTGAAGCATAACACCAATCCTGAGAGGCCACTTTTGACACAGTGGACACCTGGAGAAATACCTGGATGAGAGTAGAGCTGGAATTGAAGCCAGCCTTGACCTCAAAATACACTCTTTCCATCATGCCAGCTCATCTCTTAACAGTAAAGAATTTTGACTCATCCAATCCAGTACATTCACTTTCCTTATCTAATCTCCAGAGCTGAAATAGTCTTCTTCCTTTGTTCTTGTCCAAGGGAACAAAAGATAGATGGCAGCCATTCTTTATCTTGTTTTGTGTGTATTTAAGAGACTTCTCTCTCTCTCTCTCTCTCTCTCTCTCTCTCTCTCTCTCTCTCTCTCATCCTTTACCGTTTCGTTATTCTTTTGTATGGCAGCTATTTAGGTATCGTAGTTACTTTCTCAAGAACCTCTTCAGAGTACTCAGTGTTCCTCTGGAAAGGATAAAAATTTACAGAAGTGCATGTCCCCTGCCATCCTATCTAGAAAAGGGCCGCAACAAAAGCTGCCTGATACTATAATTCTGTCTCTCGTCCTTCGGGCATACAATAGGTCATTTGGCCTTCAGCAGTTCATGTGAAGTTCCACTATGGAAGAAAAGAGTCTTCAGAGCTCTCTACAACTTGAAGATGAGTCAGAAATTCCACCTACGTGTGTGTTCAAGGGGCAGGTAGTTGGCAGACGCAGAGTGGAGGATCTGGGGCATTGTTTTCCTGACAACTTTGCCACTAGGATCTTATTTCAGTGCAATGAGGGACCACTGAACGCTTTTAAAGCAGGTAGCAACATGATAAAATTTCATCTCTAAAAACGATGATAGCTGCTGGGAAAATGGATTGGAGGAAATAAGAAAATATTTCCTAAGGTGTGTGGGAAAATAGTGCAGTGGGAGAAGCACGAACTCAGAAAATGTGGCTCTTTTCCTGCTGTGTATTTCTCAGTCTAAAATATTCTGTTGTGAATTTCTGCAGCTGAGGAGAGCGGCTCCTTCTGATTTACAGTGGACAAGAATTGACCTCCTAAAGTCCAATGGTCAAGTGGAATTTTTATAACTCAGACAAATGATGTGTCCAGATCCACCCACCCGGCAGTCTCAGACACATTGTTATTCACTTCAAGTTATGAGAACTGGTTTCTCGAAGCACAAAGCAAAGCTGAAGCATTGAGTATAAATAAAAATACGTTTATGATATGTGTCACCGATGTTTATAATTAATAGTACATGGTGGATCAGATCGTAGGCCTTGGTGCCAAGTTTAGGAAGCTCTGCCATATCTTTTTGCAGCATAGCTTGGGGTGAGTTACGGAAAAGCTCTCTTGGTTTTCTCATCTGCAAAGTAGCAAAATGGTGAACTCTAAACAAGATAACAGATGAGAAGTGCTTCTCAGTTGTAAGCTACGTTGTACTCTAAACAGTTGATGAGAGGATGTTGTGGTGGTTATTTTATTAAGAACCACGGAGAATTTTATGGATGTTATTAAGCAAAAATTTTGGACCAGAGAAAGCATTTAGGGTGATTAAAAGTTGAAACTTAAAGAATAAAGAGTTAGAAATGTTCCATGCAGTGGCTTTGTGAAGCCATCCAAATACCAGCATCCTTTTTTGGTCATTCTCCTCCAGTACACAGTTCATTCATTACCCCCTTGTGATGCCCGTGTAGAGTCACTTGCCTCCTGCATGGTGCTCAATTGTGGGTGATGCTTCAGAAGATGCATATTCACTCTGTCTTCTTCTCTGTATGTCCCTAATAACCATAGCAAAGCTCCACAAAGACGAGGCCGCAAGCAGATTTACTCATCTTTTTATTGCCTCAGTGTTCTGTTCCGCACCAGCAATGCTCAGAACTGATGCTCTGAACCTTTCTCCCCTCTTTGCCTTACTGCTGTTGTTCAGTGTGTACACACACGGAGTTGGAACAAGAGAGAAGGAGCTTGGTCTCCCTATATGTATGCTGTGGACTGAAGTGTCTGGACACGGTGTAGTGATGGGAGATTAGAAAGGAAACAAGGATAAATTAAAGGGAGTCATTTCTAAAGACTGGGGCAACCTTTCAACTTGAGGTCGGGAAGAAGCAGATGCTATTTTCTTGTAATATCGTGAAGAGGGGAAAAATGCGTGGTACATCTCTCAGGTTGCACCAGGAGGCTTTTCTCTTAAAATAATTGAGCTGTTTGAAGTATGCCTGCAAGTTCTCATTGCTCCAAGCCCTGAGAAGTTAATCACATCCAACATTGTGAGGACGGGTCGCCAGGCATTGGATGGCCGTCCATTCTGAACAGGGAGGATGATCAGGGAGAGGGTGGGCGTCCACCTTCGCCTCAGGACATGGGCTGTTTGACTGGGCCCACTGGCCGCTCCATCCACATGGCGCCTGCTCACAGTGGCAGGGCTAGGTAACTCACGTCCAGCAGGCAGATCATCCCCAAACAACTGCTGCTATCCACCTTACCACACCTGCATCCAGAGTTCTTGAATATACCTTTCCATTATCTGAGACCAGCTTGCCACCATCACCACCACTGGCTTCACCCTCCATCCTGTCTGTACATGGCCTCAGATTAGAAGCTGCCGATCCAGGGAAGCCTTTCTTGCTCCCTGATTTTTTTTTTTTTTTCCCAAGGCTTTTAATGAATCAAACTGCCATGTTGCTTTCACATCCGAACACATCTTTTGGTGTGTAATACTCTGTGGAGTTTTGCTGTGTTTATTCCAGAAGAGAAAGTGATTCCTTGTGTGTATCAGACTGACAATAAATTATCTTCTAAAACAGTTGAGTAACTATGGTTTGGACGACGAGAAGTGATCTGAGCTAGCCAAGGAGGAATGTGATCGTCAAGACTCTCTTACTTTCAGATAATTATGATTACTTGGAAGTTGTGCTTTTTGGTTTGCATATGTCTGTATTTCTGCAATATGTATGGAAGTCCTGGCCTTTGTAATCGCCTGGGACCTGGCAGAGAAGGCATAGTAGTGAGGGGCTAGGTTGAGACAAACTCAGAACCTCCTTTTCTAATTAGTTTTCAGGGCAGGTTGAGAAGAGAGAGTGGAGACCCAGCCCAAGTAAAAGAATGCCAGAACCAGATATATTCAGGGTGAATCTGAGTATCGAATCCAGGGAAGAGCCATAAGGCCAATCGTTTTCAGTGCCCTTTATAAAATGTAAACAAGAATATATTAATTTCTTACTGCTTAGCATCTTAAAAAAGTAATTGGTAAGCTTGACTATTGCCATGTACTTATACTCCCACCAGTAGACTTTGCTATGGAAGTAGCCCTCACTGTCATTGCCTTTGGACTTGAATCTCTTTTCCCCTTTTTTTCTGTGAGTTTGGGCTTTTGGCAAATAATCTTTATGATTCACTATTCTATGGCATATCTGGCAAATTCTTCTGTAATGAAGGTCACAAAAGCTAAGTCAACGTGAGAGCCAGAGTGGAACCCAGTGGTCTTGATTTTCCTCGCCACTGAAGAGCAGCCCCCACTTCTTTCCTACTATCAGAATATAATGTTTCAGGCTGCTTGTCTCATTGATTGGATTGTGCGTCTCTCATTCTGCAAGGTCAGGGTACTTAACAACTGTCATGGGGCCAGAGAACTCTTCCTCATACTTAGTCTCTGACTTTGTCATTGATATTATTTACTACATTTGATTATAATTTTAAGAAAAAGTAAAATGTCAAGGAGACCATAAGGACCTTAGATAAGACATCAGATCTCTCCCTTCTGGAGAAAGATATGAAAATATATTGTCTTTTATTGTGGAGCTGACGTATGCCCTTTGAATAGAATCATAGCTTCATAATATAGAAATTCTTATTCATTTGTTTAAGCTTGCCAGCCTATCATTTTGTGCTTAACAAAAAGATGTGAGATCACACACACACACACACACACACACACACACACACATATACATATATATCTATATATACATATATAGATATATTCAATTTCTTTCCTTGGAATAGAACCTAGATTCCCCCATAGTACAAGTTTCTAGCTTTTTGTTTGGTTTTCAGTGATGGATAAAATGATTTTTTTTTTCCCTGTCTTGGTCTGGAAGTATCTTGCTAACATTTTTTTATGGGAAAAGGGATCGTGAAATATTTTTTTTTTATTGCCAGAAATAATTTGCCATTCTTTTCTACCACTCACTTTTATTTTTTTATCCTCACTACTATTTTTTCTGTTCTCCAGCAATTTCTCTGTGATCTTGGAGAGATAAACCACAACCACACTTAGCCAAGATGTCTCACGTTGACCTGTGTAGTTTTGTATTTGTATCATCTGCTTGATATGTTGGGCAGTTTACAGAAAAGTTAGGTAGGGATCGAACTACTGGAAATCAAGCCATTGTTTAAGGATGGAGAAGAACTTGCTCTTTGACTGAGTTTCATTATGGACCTTTTTCAAAGCAAATAATCAGTCCTTTATCTTTTATGCAAATCCTGATTTCCACATATATGCCTTACTTTAAAGCAGTGCTTATTTTCATAGTTATCTTTATATAATGGTTGCTCTCCAATCTTATAATTGAAAATTAGGTAATTTTCATTTATCTTTGGCTTCTAGCTCACTGAAATGTCTTATCTCTGTTTTATTTTGGTAATTTTCTTGTAGGAACTGTAACTGTCCATGCAAAATCATATCTCTCTTTCAGTCCAAAAGGAGACCTAGCAGGCAAAGGCATCCAGAGCATATATTAAGGAAGGAAGTATGCAGAACCAAGTTAAATGAACTGTTGATGACTTCTCTGGAAATCATAATAAATCGTGATTTTCTCATGAAATAGAGAAGTATGTGACTTCCGTCCTTTAATTCTAAAACATACTCAGCTATGTTTTCTTGTTCCCTCCCCCACCGGGGGTTTATACCATCAGCATCGCATAAATGAGAAGTTGGTCACTCTGCTTTCGAGTCATTCATAAAGTTTTCCCTTTCTAGTTCTGGAAAGAGCGATTAGTTTCCTTTTAGAAAGGATCTCTCATTCTTGGGGCAGAGGAAACACCTGACTGAAAGAAATACCAATCGGAATTGACTATGAAGATGAAATTTCACTTGCCATTTTTAACAATAAATACATACATGACAAATGTCTTCTTTCATAGATTTCCTTTCATTGTCACATCAGGAATACTGATTTCAACCAGAGAGCTAAACTGTGATACTCTGTCCAAGACAACGTGCTGTTTTCTGGCCTGCGTTAAAACAGCACGTGTCAGTGTGCCCCGAGGTGCTCCCAGGCCGACTGCAGGGCCTGCATCCGAGGTCACGCATGCCCAGTGACTGCATGGTGTGCCCGGTGAATTAGGCTTCAGTTATTCGTCTCTCCGGTTCAGTCTTCAAGTTCCTTTCTCCGGGAGTTCTGCAGACATGACTAGATGTAGAAAGAGACTTTACTACTGAGAATTTAAAAGTCCAGCTAGTGAGGAAATAGAGCAGGATGTCCTCCGATGAGCCTGCTTCTGTGAGCGGTCAACAAATACCTCTGCTGCATTTGTTAGTTAAAAGTATACATAAAACGTGCCCTCTGAACGCAGTGGCCCTGTTGGGGTGACACATCAAGCTTTGCTCCCAGGGGCCTGGGGTCGAGTCTCACCTTCAGAACCAGGAGAGTTAGTGTCTGCAAAGTCTTGCTGCTGGTCCCACCTTCCATTTCAGGAGGGCATCTGGGTCGGACACAACACTCCACGAAGGCTGATTCACTACAGCTGTGTGCAAATTGCTTTTCTTCAGGTGCTATTTTTTGCTCTCAAATTATTAGCATATTCAGATGGCCAGCAAACAAAAAGAGTTGTAAAGCAAGGACGTGAACGTGATGGAGTCTGTTTGGTCTTGTTTTGTGCGTTGATGTGAGAGCAGCATGGGTGAACTCATACCACCTTGTTAGTTTCACTGCTGACTTGGTGATAGAAAAGCCCACATGCGACAGAGGCCCTTTCTTGTCACTGAAAGTTTTCCTGACATTATTGGGAATGACGGGCCAAACAGATAGGTATATCGTCTGGCTGAATTATCATCAATTCTCTCTGCTGTTTTGACCAGCTTTGCTCTTTTTGCTCCTCCCCTTTTGATCCCAAGCATATGTATGTGTTTATACCATTAGGAAATCATTTGGTGTAGTCAGGACTCCTGAATTTCCATCCACATCTACTACTAACCTGTAACATGACCTTAGATTTAATCTTTCTAAACCTTAGTTTCTCCTTATTTGTGATGAAGGATTAGAACTGAATAATTTCTTAAATAACTCTCATATTTAGGGTCTATATGCTTAGGATCCTGTGGAGGGGACTATCATGCAACCATTGGAATATGAGATGATTATCAGATGAAAGTGAAGGAAGCCATATTAATTTTTGTCATATTCTCGCAGCTTACAAGGCTACTGTGTGCCTTTGAGCAATGGGAAATACATTTTCCTTCCTTAAGTATGCATTCTTCATTAACACAGAGTGTGACAAGAGCTGTCATTAAGGGAAGTTTTTCCAGAAAGGCAATCCCCATGGAACATGATCATTCAGCAAATTACCTTACATTTGGGTCATTTGGTTGATCTCTAACTCATATTTTTTGGAGGGGAGTACTAGAGATTGAACCCAGTGCCTTTCCACTGAGCTGCATTGCCAGCCCTTTTCATTTCTGGTTTTGAGAGTCTCACTAAGGCACTGAGTTGCTCATACTAGTCTAGAACTCAATTACCCAGGCTGGGCTGGAACTTGCCACCCTCCTGCCTCAGCCTTTTGGATGTGCAATGCCACATAGTGCTTCTAACTCACTCTGTTGTTGGTTTTGCTCCTTTAATCCCCAGTGGACAAAAGAAGTATAAACTACATATGAATGTTATCTGTATCTTCAAACAAATGCCTGGTAGGGCTTAAATCTCCAACACTGTGTCAGACATCCGGAGACGGTGTAATCAAGTAAGAAGTGAACCAATGGTACAACTTCCAAGGTTGGGGAGAAATCTTAAAGCTACGTTAGTCAAATTACACAAACCTTTTGAAAATACGTTATGCCTTCTAAAGACTTGGCTTTCTATCACAGATTTTCCAAGTTATAACTGTCCTGAGAAGCCATTTAAATTCCAAGAGAATCAGCTTTCTCATCTGTGGAAAAGAAATTGAACTCGATTATCTTTAAATCTTTGTGGCTTTAATATTCTCTTGGGCTGGGGTTGTGGCCCAGTGGGAGAGCGCTTGCTAGCATATGCAAACTCTGGGTTCAATCCCCAGTACACAAAAAGAATCCGGATCCTAATAGCTTCTTATTCTGCAAGGCACTTTCAGTATTTCAGAAATCTGCTCTTGGATGAAAACACATTAGAAGAGTGGAACCAAAGTAAAAAAGTAGGTGATAATGAGATTTTTAACATAGTAGTAAAATCAAATGATCTGAGGTTTACCATAATCATCCAGTAGTTTAGTTTCTTCTTGAAAGAAGTGAAGGAGGCCAATTTACTCTTTCAAGTCAAAACTTTGTATTATAACTGAGTAAGAAACATACTTTTTAATAGGACGTGGCTGAGGCTTAAGGAATACGAACAGCTAATACCTGAAGGGAGTGAAATGGCACTTCTTTACTATGGCCATTGCACACACTTATAAATTGTGTTTATTATTGATAGCAATATTTCTCTGCTTTTTTTAATAGCAAAAAAGTTCAAGATATAAACCTTACTGTCCTAAATCACTAGTCATAAGAGTATTCAGAATAGAAAAACATCCCGTATATATTACTTAAAAATGTCTCATTCAGAGCAGTTAAAAGAGGCTATCTTTTTTCAGTTTTGTCAAAGGACAGGATTCTTCTAGAAATCTTATTTCCACATCTAATGACACAACAGCTTTATTATGGACAATTGCTTTATTATTTCTTGTGTAGTGCTGAATTTTCTAAATAATTCACAGTATTAATTCAAAGTAAAATATTGATATTCCTAAGTAAAATTTTAATCCAAGCTTGGTAATAAAGTTATCACAGAAATAATAAAAATTATTTTCTGAATGGAAAGAAGTGTTTTGTTTAGAATCACACATGAAAGAAAGTTATATTTTTAATGGAAGAAGAGATCTGTGCTATTTATTAGCAATGAAAAGTCAGACTAAGCAATTCATATGACATTTGAACAGAATCGTGAGAAGTCTGGTTTATATTTACAAATAGTTACATCCTCTGTGCTTGCCATGAGAATGGGATCCTGAAGTTGCATGACAAATATGCATATTAGAACTCAAGCAGGATGATGCTTGTAGTTGATCTGCTGGGAAATTGCTTCTGCAAGCAGCTTTCAGCTTCTGTATTCAAGCAGTTATTAATAAGGCAAAACCCAAGTGAGATGATACCCAGCTGTAAGCCAGCAGAAATAATACTTAAGAAGCAAGTGGAGCTAACTAAGGCTTGGTCATAGGTCTTCTCTGACAGTCTGAAGAATATTCATTTGTACAAATGGAACTAAACCTCCTAAGGAAAATATCAGTTATAGTCTCAGGAGTCTAAAAATATAATAATTACTGTTTCTAATTCTAAGCCCTTAATAAATTTGGATAACTTAAAGAAAAAAGTAAACTTCTCTGAGAAGCAGCACAGCTTTTTGGCCTAAGATATCTTCAGAGAAAGGAAGTTACAAAAAAAAAAAAAGAGTAAGAGATAAGTAGAAAAAATACTCAGCAAAGGATATGACTAAAACAATATTTTATAAAGAGCAAAAAGAATTTAAAGCAGTAAGTTTTCATTAAATCCAAAGAAAAACCCTTACTCAGGAATAACTCTCCCAGTCTCAATTCTATTGGGTAAGTTTGTCTTTTCCCACTTCTGCTAGCTTTGATTGTTTCTATTAAGCAGAAGAGCTTCATGGAGACCTTTGACATCCATTTTCTTCCAGGATATCAAGACTTGTCTTTTCTCACCATGACACAGTCCAGCTGTCACAAATCGGAAGAGCTCAGAGATACATGTGGCTGTGTTCCTGCACAGGCAATGAAGGTGCCCCAGGATAGTCTTACAATCCTCTGCGTTATTATGTGACAAATAATACAAAACACGTACACATGCATCATTTTTATGCTTTCTGAGATGATGCATAGGGAAGGGGCAATGCAGATGGCCAAAAGAAAAGAGAGTAAAGTAGTGAAGGGGAGTGTCTAAAAGGGAGGCCATTAGACAAGAGGAAAGGAATTAGAGAAGGAATGAGTAGGGAAGGGAAGGAAAGGGTAAGAGGAGGATGCATACAATCTAAATATGTTATATCCGTAAATAAAAATGCAAAAATAAAAACCAATGTATTGTAAAAATTAATATGCACTAATATAAAAAGGAAAAATAAAATCTTTAGAAAAATTAAAGGTAGCAGAGTTCGAGTAAATTCAGCAGCACTCAGAGCCAGACTAAGTTCAGAGAACTTGGGTTACAACATGGTGAGGCATTTATGAATGAAAAACAGAAGCAGAGTGTGTAGACAGCTCTATTGGTTACAGTTCAGCATTGGGTCTATTTGAATGTGGTTTGTCCAGTTAGCTGCCTGTGGCTGACTAAAGCTCAGTCGATGTGATTGGCTGAGACTATCTATTTGTTACAAAAGTATATGCCTAGGTTAGGCTTGTGGCAAATTTACACCTACGTTAGATTTCAGACCATTATGGAAGGGTTCCTCTCTAGTAGTATCCTTAGGCGAGATTTAGTTTAATTTAACAAGAGAAAGAGAAAACAAATCCCATGGCAGTGTAATAGAATGGTGAGAGAAAATGCCAGGAACAGAAGAAAATATTTAAAATAGTTTGTATACTTAATATTTGACTTTTACTGTTGTCAACACTAGTTTTCCATTTACTGATGACCAATCAGCCTTCCGTCACTAGCTTTCTGTTACAATACAGATGCTTAACTTACCAGATGTCCCAGATAACCCGTTTTAAGATGAAAAATATTAAGTTAAAAAATATTCAGTACACCCGACCTATGAGGAGCAGCGCACTGAGTGTTGGTTGTTTCCTCCTGTGATCACATGGCTGACTGGGCGCTGCAGCTCCCTGCTGCTCCCCAGCGGTGAGGATGGACGGCACTGCTCCATCTATCACCAGCCAGGGAAAAGATCAAGATTCAAAACTGAACCAGACTTTTTGCTGAATTATGTGGCACTACTATGCCATCCTAAAGTTGAGTAATCCTAAGCCATCATTAGCCAGGGTCTGTTTATATCCGGTGAAGACATGGACACCTTAGCGCTTAGTTCCGCACAGTTATCTTTTATCCTAGCTGGGTGTGAGGAATGTTCTTCCCTCGGTTGTGTCACATGTTGCTTAGCCAATAGGGAAGAGACTGCATTCTACTGTCCTTCAAATGTCTTTTGTCTCCCAAATATCTTCCTCATTAGACCATGAAAGTTGGAGCAGCAATGGGTCAATTTCATTTAAATCTTACATTCTATGTAAATGCATCTCGCTAGAATTCTGAATCCCAACTGAGCAAAACTGTCTGGCCAAATCTCAAGCAAATCATTTATCCTTAGACTATGTGTATCATTTAAGTGACTAAATCAACTAATCTAGAAAAGGAGTATCTTTAACTCAGTGTGAGCTAAAGACCTGAGCTTAAATGGAAGAGGGCCCCTTACAAATAATTTCTTATGCTTTTAGGGGAACTTTGAAGCCATAAACTTGAGAGAAACTTTAGTTTATTTCTGACCCTGGTTCTGCATTTGATATTAGTTGTATGTTTATAGCAGTCACTGTTGTGTGACTGTATAAATTCACTGTATCGATATTTTCATCCTGAATTAATTTGTCTAAGGTTCCTAGGGGAATGCTGATTTCATACTAGAAACAAGGTTAGGTTATGGAGTTCTGTAGCTCAGCACATTATAATTCTCACTTCTACCACACTCCAGAGGAATTAGTCTGGGTGACTTCAGAAGACTAAATATTGGAAAAATTGCTAGCACTACTAAATCAAGCAGGTCCTAGCAGTTTACTCCTTGCAAGCAAATTAGTGTATTAACTCTTTGCAATCACTGATTGAATCAGAGCTGCACATAATCTTATTTGTGAAATGCTGCACTTGCATACTGAAGTAGTTAGAAGTAAGAATGTGTGTCAAACCCAGACGTTATTCTGAAAAAAGGGATTTTTGTTTTCCTCCGGTACTGGGAATTATTGAAACCAACACCTTCTCACTGAGCTACTTGCTCAGACCATTTTACTTTTTATTTTGAGACAGGGTTTCTTGAAATCACTAAATTGTCCCGGCTGGGCTCAAACTTGGAATCCTCCCAAAGTGCTGGGATTACCAGCCCAGCAAGGAAGTTTCTTAAAATATCAAAGTATTATAAAATTGCTTGTCCAAGGGTACAATTCTGATTTTTCAGATAGGTCCTAATCTCATCCAATTCCCAATGTAATGAATTTCTCCTTAAGTGTCAGGCAATACTATAAGAGAACTAAGAGTTGATGTTCTATTGTCAGGCAAATTGAGTTCACTTATTAGGTCTGTTATCTTAATCAATTTGCTTAGTTTCCCTATATCTCCTTTTTTTTTTGGTTTGTGACTGATCTGATAATATAAATGACTTTGTAGAATTTTTGAGAGTTCAGTATAGTAGCACATGTTATTTGTTTAGCACCATGCCTAACAGAAAGAACCAGCTGATGAGTCGTAATGACTAACCTTCCTTCCTTCAGAGAGATTCAAGGTGTTGGTGTCATTCCAATATTTTCATAGAGGAATTCAATGAGCACATGCTTTTTCATTCCTTCTTCAAGTGCTTACAAAGACATCGGAATAAAATGCATGATTAATGCCATGTACAATACCAGAGAATTTTAAAGGAAGATGGCTTAGTCCACCTAGGCTCTTAAAATAAAATACCAAACCTTGTAGACAACCAAAATTTCTTCCTCACAGTTCCAGGGGGTGGGAAGTCTGAGATAAGTCTCCAGCAGATTTGATATCTCCTATTCTCTCGTTCTTAAATGACATCTTCTACCCATGTCCTCACATGGCAGGAGGGCCTCAGGGTCCCTCTGATGTTTCTTTAATAAGGGTACGAGTGTCATTTATGACAGTTCCATCATCAAAATCTGATCACCTCCCAAAAGTCTAACATCCTAGTACCATTGCACTGATAATTAGGTTTCAGCATATAAATTTGGGGTAGAAATAACAGACGCTCAGATTGTAGAAGGACCAGTCAGGAAGAAGTGCATTTGAATCCTGATTTCTGCATAAATGCTTCACCTTAAACAACTTATTAAAGTTTTATTCTGCTTTAGCTATTATGAAAACTGAATAAATAATAGTGAGATACATGTGGGAGTATAAGTTATATCTAACGTAAAAAATTAACTCTTACAATATTATTAAATAATAGTTTGCTTGGTGAATAATGCTTAGAATTTTACTTATGCAAAGAACTTTAAAAAAATCAAGAAATTATTCGATGTCTCTGGTTTTTTAGGGGGAGTATGTAGGGGTTCGGATTTTATCCTTAATCCTCAAAACCAATTGAACATGGAAAATCTGCCCTCATTTGCAAACTTTTTTCTTCAGCATGAACTGTAGCCATATTTATAATCTTTATTTTTATCCACGTAGAGCTGAGAGAAGGGATGTGGAATCCACTGAGAAAATCATTTTCCCTGGGGGGGGGGATGACTCAGCCTTCAAAAAGCAAATCGGCAGTATGAAATGGGAGAGTGTGTCTAATCGCTGAGAACAATAATTACATTCTAAATATTAGCCTAGATGATAACGGGCGGAGAAGCAAAGGAGAGGGGCCTGCTGCATTGTGTGACCTTGTCGGATGCCTTCCTTCTGAGCTACCGCTGGAGCACGGGGCCTGTCTGGGGAGACAGTCCGGTGTAGGTACATGTACAGTCACCCAATAGATGATACTACTCTTTTCATGTTGCCCTTGTTTCATCTTCTGGGCTCTAATCCTTCATCTATTTCTGGGCCACTCATAGACTACATTCTCCTCCGCTTCCTTGTTACTCTGTTCGGGGAACTCTGAGTTACATGTTGATGGCCAGTCCGCTCTGGAGAATAATTAGCTATGAAAATAATTAGCTATGAGGCTTTAGGCCCCAAAATGGAATATGGGTTAAAAGCACACAAGGCCGTGTGTCTGTGCAGACCAGTCAGCAAGGCAGTGTTTATCCTGGTTTATCTGTTGCTTCCTTACAAGTCTACAAAACTATTTCCCTCAACATCTTCAGAATACAGTGATCTAAACCCTTTACTGTTTTACTCTCTATGATGGTATTCATATTCTGATTTTTTAAGTTAAATATGTTTTAAATCTGTCTTACCCCCTTTTATATCTTCTCTTCATGCTTATACACACATGCATACATGCCCCTCACACACATCACACAAGTCATCACAGACCAATGAGCCCATGTAATTCTTTTTGGTATTTGTGTTCTATTATTTGCCGGGTTGAATGGAACCTCCATGCTTTACCTGCTGACACTCAGGCAAAGGTGTATAAAATACAAGGTTATTTTTAGCTGGATTAGAAGCTTAGCTTCAACCTATTAGACAGTGCTGCTGCTTTATACAATAGGAGATAGGAGAAAAGACCTGTGAGAAGACACAGTGAATAGAACAGAAAAAAATGTCCTAAGCATTCTCCTTACAGCTTATATAAATCCTGCAAGCTGGATCCCGATACTAAAATCTGGTTCACAGAACCTTCAAGCATGTACAGAATAGCTTATTTTCTTTTCTTCCCCTACTTTTACTGAGCAAGTGCTACATTCCACAGGCTGTAGTGCACGCTTTGCCTTGATTTGGCTCGTTTACTCTCGTGATAACCCTCCGGGATATGGTAGCACCCCGTTTACGGGTGTTGCTGCCTACGTGAGAGGGAAGAGACAATGCGCATGTGCTCAGCAACGCCTTCGTGGGGCTCCAGTGTGACACATTGCTCGCTTATGGCCTGCTCCCCCCACCTGACTATGTCTTTCTCATTGTTATATCATTAGCACAAAGGGCACAGTGTCAGGTGAGTGGCAAATCATTCGGTTGACCAGAGAATGAGCCGTGGTCGGGAGACATGAGGAGCCCGTGCAAGGCCCTTCCGGCAGTGTGAGACTGTGCATTCAATGCGACCAGGAAGTGAGTCAGTAGGAAACCTCTATAACTTTTTTTCAGCCCTCTCCCCTTTTCTTTCAAAACATTTTGTAAAAGTTCTTAGGTGCTCTTACAATTAGACTTCAACAATAACGGCAAACATGAGCATCATGTTGCACGGAAAGATGTTCTCAGTACAGTGTTAAGTAGAAAAACAAGCAGGTATCATGACACTGTCTATAGAATCCATCAATTTTTAAACATATTTGCTTATTTTTTATTTTCTAGCCAAGCACAGTTTTGTTCTTCATTCATTGTTATTTAATTCATCCCTTATTTTTGGACACTTGGTCTGTTTCTAATGTTGCATGAGCATTAAGGAAAAAAACCTGCACCAGATATCCGCATACAACCTCTCTGTGTGTTTGGGTAATTGTTTTGTTAGGATAAAAGCATCCGTGTGGTGTCCCCCTCAGTGTGGTTATGTGGTCAGATTTGCTCTCTGCCTCTGGGAATGGGCTTTCCTCTGAGGGTTGTGGCTGCCACTCTATCTAGTGCCCGGAGTGCTGTAGCTTCATGTGATGTGACTAATAGAGCACACCGATCACTTTTTACCCAAGGAATGCTTCTCAGAATTCCCAAAATTGAGTTAATTTCCTATGTGAATCTCCCCTAATGCCATGTACTTACTTGTTCAGTGCTATAGAGTGACTGTTAGTGACATAATACTGCACTTATTTGATTATTGTTTCTTTCCTCAAGTAATATCATCATGAAAACCATCATCAGGGCCATTACCATTAAATCAGCCAGCATCATTGGGGTTACCACCATGTACCCTACGTGCTTCTCAGCATTTTTATGTTTAGAAAATACAAATAGCAAATCAAAGTAAGCTACCCAGTTACATAGCTAAGTGGTAGATGATGAAGTTAGAATTTGAACACAGACACTCAGCCTGAAATCCATTCTCTCAACTCCTATCCTTCCATTTACCTACAGATTTCATACCTAAACACATAAAAGTTGCCTAATACATATTCTTTTGAAATACAAATGGATGAGTAAATTCATTAAACCCAACTCTTAACTGAGAGTACGAGATTCTGTGGATACAAAAGGACCATGATAGGACTCTTCCTTAGGAGGAATATATGCCAGAAAAGATGAAGGAGACACCCCAGAATACTTTCTGTGACAGAAATATTTTCAGAATTGCAAAATGTTAAACAAAGAGATTGCTTCTGTAGATTACATGTGTGTTGCCATGGCCTTTCCAGTACTGACACTGGCTTTTATTCGGTGTCTGTAATCCCACAGGTGGATGTTCCTCAACTTGCCTGATAATGCTGTGAAACAGTCCTTGAAATTTTTAAAATAGGACGATCGCGTCAATGGTAGTACTCTCCAGGTCTCTGTCAGACTTACGGATGTGTTGCTTACACAAAAGCAAATTATTTTTGCTTAATAATTATGTCATCATCATTATTTTTTATCAGATACCCACGGTTAGAACATTGAACCCCTTTCACACCAACAGATTGTAGTAAGGAATGTTCAGTCACCTCATAGACTTGCCTTAACACCCCTTGCTAAGATATCTGTTAGAAAAATCTGCTGGAATTGATCATTACATAACACTGTATAAGTAACGCTACGTAAGTGGTTGGTACATATTATGTGCTATGCCATTATCAGTTTGCTTCCAGCTCCGCTAACTAGGTGGCTGATGCTTCACTTTTACTATCTAGTCTCTGTTCTCTGTTATTTTTTATACGCTAAATCATTTCAAACATGGAATAGAAGCATTTGGAAACATTTGGTGACGTGGGAACAATGGATTTTTTTTTCTCAAAATTTGGGGGATGATTATGTAGGCAAATAAACCGTATGTCAAGTTAGCTTGGATTTTCTACCATGGGAATTTTTGGAGCAATCACCCAGAAACTTGATTTCTTTATTCTCATATTTATTAATACTCTTCATATTAAAGAAGTAATGTACTATAAAGAGCAAGGCTGCATTAGTCCAGGGAGGTAATATGATGTATAATTCTGTGATCTGTTTATGTCAGGACAAAGCAAATTTAGGTTTAGTTGGCTTTTATGTAGGAATTTCTGTAATACTGTCTTATGTTAAGTATCAGTAAAAGATACTTGGCACATAAAAATAGCTAAATTAATGTTGCTATGCCTGTCATGCTAGAGTTGAATGTTCTAACTGATGGAATAAGGGTGGATTCTGACTGCAGGGACAAATTTAAGTATCCTGGACCAACTTCGCTACCACACCAGTTCACGCTCAATTCACTTCCTGTAGCCATCCAATTTCAAATTAGGGTTTTAGGGTATGAATTGGGGGATGATTCTTAATACCAGATAAAGATTGAATTTTTCATAGGGAAAATACTTAACATCAAATGGATAAAATTGAAATCAAGTGCCTTGACAAGATTATTGGTTTCCAGAATGAAATAAGCTATAAACAGAGTCCAGCAGAAATTAAGTAGGCCAGTTTCACATTTCAGGTGGACTTTACAGCTAGAGTTTCAGGTGTCCACTGTGCCACTCAAGGTTGAAATGGTGGAATCGGTGGGTGGGGTGGTTGGGAAGAGGCAAACAAGGGGCCACTTGGGCACCAACAGACCTTGTAGACATTCCGGACCACTGTATAAGGCGTTCTTATGTTAAGAAGCTCAGTAGAAAGGCTAAATTTAGGGGCTCTGTCTGCCTGTTGACTCCTTGCTTATAGACATATAGTAGCCACAAATTGGATTGTTTTTAGACTCTACTTGCTGGCTGAGGAGGAGAAATGGTACCTTCACATAACTTGCTCTATAATTGATTGTGTTATAGCATCACTCCAGTCCCGTGCCCTGGCATAGACTCTGACATAAGGTAGATGTTCCACTTGTGGTTAAAGAAGGAAGGAATGACAGAATTAATGTGCAGCTGGCTAAATGAGCACAAAGTTGGGACAGATGGAGTAAGATTGTGCCAGACAAGATATCCTTACTCAAGGACCAGCTCAAAATGCAGTATTTCCACTACAGCTTTCTCTTGATTATGTGATTCCTTTAGTGATTATTCCTATGGTGATTTATTATCCACCTGGTTTAAAGGCATCTATCTGTCATTTTGTAATAACTTCCCATGCCTCTCTCTCCCTCCTAGAAGTGAAATCCTTGACTGTAGGCATTGTTTGTACGCCCCTCATTGTACACAGAATCTGTCGAGAACAAAGCTTTGAAGAAGTGTTTCTTAAACTGAGTCTCTGAAGTTTCTAATACATAAATATGGTTTGATCCATTTATGATTTCATTCATTTAAATAAGACCACAAAACTTTGTGGTCACGTGGCAGCTACGCTGTAAAACCAGAGCAGAATCTTCACCAAAATCCGATTTTAATCTTTCAGGTTTCCTCCACCTGAGCATGTTAATCTCATCCTTTTTCTCCTAGAAATCATATATTGAAGAAGGTTATCGATCTGTGGCTGGTCTCCTCTGGACTGCCCCAAAGTTATGCACTTCTCTGAGGTGGAATGAGCTCTCTGTATAGAACTGTGGAGCGCTAAGGACCCTCTACCTCAGTGGTGGCAAGTCTGTGACACGCGTGCCACACCCAGCTGTTTGTCATCACTGGAAGCTCTTACAGGTTCACCACCCTTGCTCTACATTGACATAGATACTAGAAAAACAATATTACACCATTGAAAAAACAAATATTATAGTAGTAGGAGGCTAAAAGAGACACGGCCAGAAAATCATGAAGGGCATGAGGGAGAGAACCATTTTTTTCCAAACCTTTAGGGTCAGGTGTCCTGGAAGTAGCATCACTTTGTATTCCAGCAATGACATTTTAATTTATAAGCTGTGAATGCACTGATCACCAACTGCAAAAATTGATTTGGTTGTTCATCTGATTCAAACCCATGTCAGAGTTTGAAAGTAATTATGATAGTGGGGCTGATAGGCAGGCAATTACATTTTTGTTCTCTTGTTTTCTCTCTCCCTCTCTTCCCTCCCCTCTCCACCCCGAAGGTTGTTCTTATCAGAAAGGCAGCGTAGGCAGAAGCCAAGAGAGTAATCTTTGGAGAGGCGGTATATGGACTCCCACAGAACAGGCCATAATAAATAATAGTATGGCTAGTCTTATATCTTAATTGATTTTTGTTAGTCTCCTATGAACTCTAAACAGATAAAAGATGAGGACTATTTTGTCTCCTTCTCCTGAAGGATGGAATAGAAAGAGCATGCGCCACAAGGCAGGTGCTATTTCTGAACTCCATTCGAATTGTCTTTTCCGTGCCCACAGCTATAGGGTGTCTCTTTAAAACGTTTTCCTCCAAATCATAATGCAAAGAGAGTGCACAGTAGGACCAGATTTGGTCAAGGTTGAAGTCTATGCCTGTGTTGGGGAGAAGAATCCAGGAGCATCACAGTACACTTAGAATTGTGGTGTAAGAAATTGATCAAAGTATTAAAATACAGAAATGGTTTTTAGCTGGAAGGAATCCCTGGCATGTAAAGCTAAAATCATGTAGAAGATGGAGTTGAAGAGTATATAATAAGGAAAAAAAATTATGTTTTAGGTAGGTAGAGAGATTGATGGATAGATATTAATTTCTTGATCTGTTTTTATCTTGAAGGGGGCTTCTTTACTTACATAACTTGGAAAATTCAATTTCTCATTCGACAACATAACTTTTCTTGCTCCAAGCTAGTGAAATAAGAATTTTGAGAGTAGAGAGTCTATTCCATTCATACAAGATATCTAAATTATTTGAGGTTTTTTTTTTTTATCTTGACAATATAAGGAAAATTTAACAGAGTCCTCATCACAGATGGTGATATTTAGAGTCAGATCTCTCCTCTCAGGAAACTTGTGCCTTGATAATTCATAATGACCTGCAAACATGGGAACTTCTCTGCAAACCTCCCATGCCCCACATCCAGGATTTCCTACACCTTCTAACTTCTCTGTAAAACTCTTCTTCATTGACCGGCCTGCCACAACTGGGCAAATACACCCTTTTAATGAGTCAGGGTTCTGCATTAGTCAGTGTGTCCAAAGAGCCCGATGGCCCGGATGTAAGGCTGGCTGTGCTTAGAGCTCTAACACCCTGCAGCAGAGTATCAGAAAATACACCAGATATACTGGAAATTTCTTCAACTTTAGTTTATGATATTCATATTAAATAATGGGGAATCATTTCGCTTTCATATTAGTAAGCCACGAATAAAGCTCTTTTTTTTTTTTGAATGGGAGAAGAGGCTTGAAATGTAGATGTAGAGACTCTCAGGTATATACAGAATTGATCTATTTCAAAACAAATTCGATTGTTTGTCATTTTTCATTCAGTGGTACTGCTTTATAAATGTGCCTCAGAAGGTCTGTGTCAGGGTCTTAGATTTCCTCAGAGTTAACCCCCCTTTCTGGTCACTTTTTGGACTTGCTGCACTATCTCTGACCACAGCGTGGTGGAGGATGCGTTTAGAATCAGATCCGAGTCAAACCCACGTCTCCATCACTTACTCCTGTGTGTAGTCCACCTCCCTAAACCTTCGTTTCATCCTCTGCAAAACAGAAATTGTAATTCACTTCATATTCCTGTTGGGAGGAGTAAATGGAACAGAATGTGTAAATTGCTCAGCGCAGGACTTCACACGCAGTACATGCTTAATAAACGGCAATCAATTGTTATTGATTTGTTATTGTGGTTGCTTTAAATAAATTTACCCTTCCACGCTTCTTTCTATGTAGCAGTTTTAACTTGTCTCTGGATTTGGGGAGCTGTTGGTTTATTTTCTGCTTAAACTTTGGTGCTTTTGTTTGAAACTCTAGAATCTGCCACCACATCCTTCACCTCTTCGGCAGATTAACAATCAAGGTTTTCACTGTGGGTGGCAGACTTCTGTTACACTCAGCACCATTCTACCTGCTTTCTCTTTCATGCTGAGTTGCTGGTTTAGAAAGAATATCCATTCCTCAACTCATTTTTAACAAGGGAACACCATGTGCAATGTGCATTTGTACAGCAGCCGCGATCCCTCCATAATTTAAATGTTATTACTCTTTAGCATGTTTTCATAAGGAAGCCCATAATTCCTTCTTCCTGTTCACTTATACAGAACAAAAATGTATACACAAGGTTCCACAGATACTTCTTGCCTTTGGTGAAAAACCACGTAATTCACAAATACTTTTTGACAGGTAATGATTTATTTGCTTTCTCCTTGCTTTCCATTTTGAGATAGCTACTCAGGCTCCCCGACTCTTAATTTACATGTCAGCTTCAAACCTGTATGAATTTACTATTTCATATTTACAAAATCTGTACCCCATAACTGAGCTGGATTCAAGGCAATCTTAATTTTGAACACTTGCAAAAGCTCCATCACATCAATTTCCTGAACAACAACAATTTAAAAATCTTTTGTTGAAATAGTGCTAATGTAAATAATTCTAATGCATAACATTCATCTTTTCTACCTTAGAAACTATCACCCCATTGTCATTGAAGTCCCTAGACTTTCAGTCAGGATCTTGCATGACTACTGGTCATTTTAATTCCAAAAATTGTGGAAACAGAGGAATCTGAGCTCCGTTTATATCACGTACAATTTCAGCAAAACCCTCACTCTAGGAAATCTTTGATAATATCTAGACTTTCGTGTAAGACATACCTCTCTCTTTATATCCAAGCACATTGAAACTTCTGATTCAGAAGGTAACTTTAATATATGCAACTGATTAAATGCTTAAAGCTAATGCATTGTTTTATAAATTCCCCTAATTATCTCAGTAATTGATACAGTCTTATCTTGTTAGATGTCAGAGAGTTATTTGTGCTCATTCTTGATATTTAATTTTTCTGCCTGTTTTACTTGCTGTCTAATCATTAGCCAAACAATATGTGATACTTTATTTGATCCAGTTGAAATATGTTTTGGGAAGAATAGGTAGGAGATAGAGATGTTAGTGGTGATGATATATTGGAAAAAGAGTATGAATAAAAATGCATGGTAATTGTATACCCGGAGCCAAAAAAAGGAAAATAGTGAACTCTGACATTTTTGTCACTAACTGCAACAGCCTCTGATTTCGCCATTTCCTACCTTGGTCACACCCCATGGAAATCTATGGGCAAGAGAGAGTCATCTCAAGGGCTTGGCTCTTCTTCGGGCTCCAGGGTTTCCATTCTCTAAGCTGTCTCATCCTGGTATTCTGGGGATCCTAGAAAGCACTACATTTTACTTGATCCGGTTTTCTTGTCAGTCTGGAGCACAGTCACAATGAAGCTCAGTAAGGACCAATACTCGCTGGCATTTCATGTGATGCACAATACAGATTGAACCCGCCGCTGTGGAAACAGCTTTCCATACAAATCTAACCCCCACCCCACTGCTGCCGGCACCAAAGCTAGCAGTCAAGTGTTTCCACTGCTGATAGCCAGAGTCCAAGGTTATTCTGGTTGTTTCACTCATCAAAAAGTATTTTCTTCTCTATTCTGATTATGGGGAGGTGGTAGAGAGAAATCTCCTTAAGAGTTCTGCAGAGATTGACTTTGTGCTGCACCAATGCCCTGAAGTAGCACAATTTCTCTTTTAGCTGCCTTGTCACAGGTCAAGAATGTTGCAGGACAAGTTCACTGCCTAAGAGCAGGCCTCTCTCATCCATAATCACTGGTACCTGATAACCTTTGGACCCCTTTCACAGCTTGAAAAGTCTCCTGTTCCTTGAAAGCATCATGCTCTATGCTATAAGTATCATGTTTTTGATTCCCGAAAGGATGTATTTTGCACAAGTCACTTGCAAGGAATGCTTGCCAAAGCTTTAATAACAGGCAAACTAATCTTAGATGAAATGAAATGCCTTTCTCTCATCTCTGTCATATTCATCCACCAGATTAAAGCCATTAACCAACTCTATTACTTTTTTTGCCCTTAGTGTCATGAAGCAAAAATAGTAGATGGAGGCCAAAAGACGTGGGTTTGGTCCCATCAGTGTCACAAGAAAGAATGTGAATCTCTGACTAGCCATGGTAGGACTGTCTGTATATCTAAAGAATAGTCCAACAGTAAAACACTCATTCAAATGAAATGTATGATTATCATTATTCCTTGAAAATTTTTAGAACAGTTTTACCCATTGGATAGGGCTAGGATATGATCGATGAATGATACACCTTTTATTTTTATGCCTGTATACCTTGAACTCTTTAGGGGCATTAGACATGGATAAATGATACAAATTTGACATACAATAATTTTTCATCATCTCTTGTTTTATAGCCCTAAAACTGTAATTGATCTATTAATATCTGGAAAACTTTAGCCAATACTAAGTACCCCAGTCTCCAAAATACTGCCAGTGTGTGCCGAGGAGCTGATAAGATACAACTTATGCGTGATTACAGTACACAGAGAAGCAAGAAATCCATGGCTTAAATTGTCTGAACTTGAATTTTTCTTGAGTTTTATTCTCTTATATAGTATGATACTTGGCAGTCTCCCCTGACCCAGAGAGTTAAGCCTGTAGGCTGGCACCTACATTCAGCACCTCCTCTTTGAAGAATCCTCCCTAAGTTCCTGTGGTGTTACTATTCACACTCTCACAGACTAGGGAGATGAGATTTGTCTGATGTATTTTACACAACTCACTTGCAAGGAAAGCTTGCAATATCTTCTGTTGAGCTTTGGAACAAGAGGGTTATGTTACCACTTGCCTGTATTTCAGAAAAATGACTGCTGTGATAGCATTAATGTCCCAAGAGCTTTGCCTTCATGGAAGTGTGTTTTTAATGATATGATTTGGGTACACAGCCCTCTGCGGATAGCTTGGCATATGTCTTGCTACATTTCAATGGTGCTGACTGATTAAGTGGACATTAAATGGCAGTTAGTGACTAGGCTGTAGGCCTTTGTTACCCAGCCTTTTAGCTAACCGATCATTAACTAAGAGGAAATGTTTGACCCAGAAAGTCCTTACTGTTATTAAATGGAAAAAGAAATTAAAATGTTCCAAATTGCTTTTTGTGAATGAGATGAGGATATTTTTAAAAAGAAACAAGTGAGCTTGCTCTACAGTGGAGTCAGTATCGCTTTATAATCCTGCACTTTTTCTGTCCCTTGAAGACCAAGTAGTACTGTTTATGGCAGAAGGCCTGTATTTCCAAAATCTCAATAATTTATTCTCTACAACCTCACTATTTTGACATTCACTAAAAACACAAATTCAGAGGATCTTCCAATCCCATTAAGAGAATGTAATTCCCAAAATTTTCAAAGGAAAACATATTTTTCTGGATGCCACACATTTATAGGTTTTAGTATTTTTAAATAAAAATACATTGAAAATGTTTTGCTTACATTTGATTATGTCAAGTTGCCGTAGCATCATATATGCCTTTAGAATTTCCTTTATCACACCGGTTTGTACTTGATGGATTTTGCTTCATTCATTTTGTGGGAAAGTCTATGTCCCGGCTCTTGTTTTTCATTCTTTCTATGACCTTTTCGATTTTGCCTCCATAATCTCCTCACTGCTCTTTTATTGCAAAAATGAAAATAATACTGGTCCTAAGTGGAGTCATGAGTCATGACAATTAAAACTTCCCATGAAAGTTGTCTCGCAAGAGAACACATTACTCTCTTTCACTAAAAGGAAACAGTTAAACCATCCCTCACACCACCCTTGTTCAAATGTATCCTAATGGATGGAAACAGGTCCTGTGTAGCCAGATTTCTGAAGCAAGAATCAAAAATGTTTTGTGACTGTTAAATATCCCAACCTTGGTTCAAACAGTGCAGTGTTCTCTGTGGCCGGTACTCTTCTCTTTCAGCCCACGCTCTCAGCCTGTCTTCTGTCTTCCTCTTTCTTTGGCTGGCTGATGCCTCAAGGGTTGGAAATGCCCATGCTGGTCTCATGGGCTGTGAGATTCATGAGTTTACCTTTACTTCAGAAGACTGGAGAAAGTAATTGAGTTGTTTACAAGCCTCGTTAACTACAGTTTAAAAGGTACCGGTTTTATTTTCACATGTTGCTTTTTTTCTTCCAAAGCTTCGGTTGGATTTTTTGAAGGGTCTTTTGGCTCCTTTAAAAAGGAAACGTATCCCTGTATCAAGCAGGACCGAAGGCGCTACACTGCACATGTTTGAAGGCGGGAGCATCTGATCTCCAAAGAATCAGAAAATCTCTTCTCTAGTTGTATTGGCAGGACTTTGTATTATGCTGCTTTTTTTTTTTTTTTTTTCCAAACAGGTAAAGCTCAAATAAGCACAGCAGGGTCCAGATGGTGTTTAAAGCTGCCCGAGTTTCTTTTATGTAACTTTCTCTTCGGCAAGTGCATTCCAGCTGGGAATCTACTGGGCCTTTAAAACTAACCTTATCCCTTTTGCGTTTTTGGTATTCACACACACACATAGATACACACCCATACACAAACACACAAACACACACGCATGCATACACCCACAGGTACACACAAACACACACTCACAAGTGTAGACGTGACCATTCCTAATGCCTGGCATTTAATCACACCCCTCAGCACTGAAAGTATCTCCGCAGGACTTTATTAACTGTCTTTCAGTCTCAACAGTTCATTTGGTTGGGAGACAGCAAAACTCTGCGGGATGAATTTCAGAACAGAGAGTAGAATTCTTACCCACTGATAAGAATTATTTGTAAGGCTTTTGCTTGCTGGTAGGGGCTTTACTTCAAGCAGAAGTAGAAGCAGGCATTCCATTCATCCTCGAGGAGTACGCACTAATGTCCTCATTCAGCTGAGTGTCCCCAGCAGGGGAAATTTTCTTGGCAGAGCAGTTGTTTTAAATACCTGGAACATGAATTCCTTCTAGGATTAGACAATTATGTGCTTGCATTTGAATAAAAAGGTCACTTGGCTGGTACACCGTTAGTGTACAATGGACTTGATCTGTCTACCAAGTAAAAGCGGTGGGATTCTCTGGAATCATCAGTGCCTCCTCTGTCGCCTCTCTAATTCTCATTCATTTTCCCTGCTCTTTCGTTCTCCACTACCCAAATTCTTCGTACTTACTCTATGCTCCAGCCAAACTAAACTAGTCTCTTATTCCTTCCTTTTTTACTTGCCAATCACCTGTTCCACCTCTGTCTGTCAATATCTTGTTTTGTCAAAGCCAAAACAAAGATCATTATCTCCATGAATGCTTCTCTGACCATCTCGGAGTATGGGAGATTTTTTTCCCAGCACAAGGAATTTGGTCCTAGACAAATTGAACGTACCACCCTGGCCTCCTTAGCACCATCTGCCAAACAGTCTTCTTAAATCTGTGAAATTGTTGAAATACTTTGACATTACCTGGTAAACAGCCTCCTGCCTTGTGGTCCCCAAGTGGCTGTACTTGCAGGTCTCCTGCATCCCTCCTGACAAGAGTCTCCTCTGTCCCTATGGAAAGTCACACTGAAGCTTGGGATGGCTGAAAGCTTCAGGACCCAGCTCCTGCAGTGTGGCCACAGTCCAGGCTGATTAATCGGCTTTCCTGCTGCACTAGATATTATAGTAAATTTTATATCACCTCTGCCGATATTGTTGTTAGTACAACACCCACCCGAGACGGTAAAGGCCACAGACCATTTCCAGACTGGGTCTTCCCTTTATCACACCAAAGAAGAAATATAATCTAGATAAGTACTTGGAGATTTTTCAGCATTTTCCCAATTTAGCTGCAAAAGCTAATTAAATCAGGACCCATACTTAAAATATAGAAAAAAGAAATATATATATATATATATATATATATATATATATATATATATATAAATAAAATAAAAGAAAGTATACGCGATATAAATACTTTTTCCACAGAAGGATAAGTAGGGAATTAGATTTCATTTGGACCTATGTGTGTTAAGCAAGTGGAAGCATATTGAAACTATTTTATGTACAAGCATTTATTGCCTTTGCCTCTAAGACATTGCTTATATGGGATATTAAGAGCCCAGTCCAATGCGTTCCTGAGCATTCAGCCCGTGAAGGTATTTAAAACTTAAAGTATATTTATTCTGTATTTAAAGGCATTCAGAGACTGCCTTGTGTGTTAATGTGTGCTCTGCGACTCACACCATTTAAACGCTCTCCCCCTGCATGCATTAATGTGTGCACTGAAGGGAAGAGCAAGGGATGATAAACTGTGTTAAACTGCACAGCGTTCAACTAAGATCTATCCAAGAAAGAACAGTCTAGTGCATTAATGTGAATATTCAAAGATAGATGTTTATCTTAATGGACTCAGAGGTACTTACCAACAGCGTAATTGCTGAAGTCATTTTGCAGGGCATATATTCAGACTGATTGCACTACTCTAACTTTCCTTTATAAAAAACAAAATTCCACCTAAGGGTTTAAGTGAAACAGGACAGTATGGTCAAAGAATCCCAGGTTCATCCTGAGTTCTGTTTGGACATGGCCATTTGGAGTTATGTAAAGAAAACTCTCAGGTCTATCTGTCTCTGTCTGTCTCTATCTCTTTCTGTCTCTCTCTCAGCACTTATTGGACTTCTTGCAAAAGACTAGTTGACTTAAATATTATATGGTCCCAATTTCCAGATTACTTTATGGTACTTGACTTACTTTAAACCTACAGTCCTGCAAATACAGATTTGACTGTCCGGTGCATGATTGCAGAATTGCAGTATGAGTTGCTTATAGGCTTTTCTGGACTAATGAGATGTTTTCTATATGAAAAGCAAATATGCTTTTCCAAAGAATTCCCTATTCATTTTTCTAAGTTATTTTTACTTGACAAATAATAATTGTATATTTATGGGGTAAAATGTGATGTTTTGACATGTATAAATTATGAAATGATCCATTAGGCTAATTAATATAATCATCCCCTCAAACATGTAGTATTTCTTTGTGGTAAGAATATGTGAAATACATTCTTTTAGCTATTTTATATAGTACATTGTTATTAAATATAGTCTCCATGCTGTGTTGTAGATCACTAGAATCTGTTCTTTCTAGTCTACCAAATCATTTTACTCTTAGACCAAATGTTCCCTTCTTGCAGTCCTCCTGGCCCTCAGTGTCTGGTATCTACTTCTTTGTCTTTGGCTTTGGCGCTTAGATTCCACATATAAGTGAGCTCGTGCAGTATTTGTCTTTCTGTGTCTAGCTTATGTCACTTAGCATAAATGTTCTCTAGGTATATTCATGTTGTCTCAAATGACAAATTTTCCTGATTTTTTAAAATCTTAATAATTTTCCATTGTGTATATATTACTCATTGTTTAAATCTATTCACTATGAGTGGGAAACCCCCACTCTTGACAACCGGTTTACAAAGATATTTCTGGTCCTGACATCTCTAAAGATCAAAATTAATAATAATTCAACAAGCACAGGAAATACTTTCCCTTTTCCATCCCCACAATTTCCAAATTTAAACCTGACTTCTAGCTCACCCAATTCTATTTAAAGCAACAGACATTCCCTAAGCACTAAGTATCCTTTTGAATGTTTTCTGTGGGCCTAGGCTCTATTCAGGCACTGTACTAACCCTGTGAGTGATTTCAAACTGCTAATAAACAACATTGTAATGTTAGTACATCACAGAACAGTAACAACTCCTACTGAGATCCCTTCCAATGCACATAACAATAGCATCAAGTAGGTGTCATTGTCTCAAATCTACAGAGAAAAAAATTAGGGTGCAAAGTGCTTGCTGCTGCCCTGAGTTCCTACTGTAAAGGGCAGACCTCTGACTCCAAATACAATGCTTTTCCCTTGATAATAATAGTTGCCTCAAGGCAAGCTCTCTTCCCCTCCCTCAAGTAGCAATCAAGGAGAAGGAAACTGTTATAAATCAGAACAGAAGTGCTTTGCGTGAGATTCCCAGAAAATCTGAGTTGCCATGCTAAAGGAAGCATTCTTGGGATTGGGGGAAAGCTGCATGAGAAGTATTTGTGTTGGACCCTAAAGAACGGTGTACAGAGCTTTAGCAGGTATAAATGGAATGAAGTTCAAATAGAGCTGGGCAAGGAGCAGTCTGAGCCAAAGCATAAAGTCAAGAACTTAAGATATTTTTTTCAGAAAATGCAAACTGTTATTAAATAGTCAAAACAAGTATAGGGGCAAGTGGTAGTGGGAGACAATGCCGTAAGTTACATTGGAGCCTGGGGGGAAGGAGGTCTTAAAGTTTTTTACAAAACTTTTTTTTTAAATTCTGGATTTTATTTGATAGACAGTGGGATCAATTTGGATGAGGAGAGTGGCATATAAAAGCAATGTTTTTATCATAGCAGTACTTTCTAGAGGTCACTGATGAGAAAGAGAGGTAAGCGCAGGCAGGGAATCTGGTTGGGGGATTACAGAATTCATCAAGGGAAGCAGCCACAGCAGTGTAAATGGAAGACAGAGCTCCACGGGAGAGATGAAATTTGCAGGACTTGGTGGTGAGAAGTGTGATGGGAGCAAGGAGGTTTAAAGATGACCCTGAGGGTTTGGGCTTGTCCTGGAGAATAATGACACATAGACTGAGACGAGGCAGCAGCAGTAGGAGATGATAAGTCTGCTCTGGAATATGTTGATTGCAGACGTTTAAAAGATATTTAATCAAAAATATTTTCTTTACTAAGGGAAATATGCTTCTCCCTGCTTACACAATTCCAAAATGATCCTTTCTATCCAGAATTCTTTGCCCACAGAATTGGCATACTGATGAGCACGGTAATCACTGTAGAGCTTTCCTCACTGCACGCATGTCCAAATCCTGCTCCTGAGTATCATTAAAACATCACCAGGCTATTGATGGACACAAAAGTCAGAGACGGCTTATCTGGGGTCTTTCGGCTTCTCTGCTTCCAGTTCCTTGCTGCTCTCCTTCCTTGCTCCCTCCTTTATACTTGGCTTCAACTTCTAATAATAGAAAACTGGGCCTTCAGTGACTAAAGAGGGGGGATGCATTTTCCTACTTGACAAAGTTCTGGAGTCTAGAGAGTAGAAAAATGACTGACTGGACTCATGTTATATTATATTTCATACTATCAGAGTGAGCTCAGTCTTTTGCTTGGCATTTCCCTCACATGTGACACCTTGTGGTCCTCACCCTGCTGCTGTAGCCCCAAGTATTGCATCAAGACCCAAGGGAAGAGGAGAAAGCATTTGGACCAGCTGAGTTGTCTTCTATCAGGACTAGAACAAGCATTTCCACAATTTCTAGCCGACATCCTTGTTCATCTCTTTGTCCAAAACTCTGCCACCTGGACTCTTCCGGCAGCAGCAGGGTTTGGGCTGGTCAGATTGCCACAACTGGGAAGGGGGAAACTGGACAGTGTTTGGAATATTTGTCTTGCCCGTTGCTCTACGAACATTCTGTAAACTGCGTCCATGCCCATCAGGCCCTACCTCTGTCTAATTCTGCCATGCCCTTCTCACTTTGCACTTTGGTGGATATATAAAGACCTAAGGTGGGAAGGGTCTGAGGATCCAGGAACCATTGGATATATGTTAGAGAGCTCATTTTTCAAAACTTTTCAAAACAAAAAAAAAGGAAAGAAAGGAAAAGAGTACATGCTAGGAAATCTATTCTTCTGAAAAAATAGAATAGGACCCATACTTTACTAATGAATGCATGAAAAGAAGCTCCTTAAATTATGAATGTGGCTTCGCTTGTTTATTGCTTAGTAATCTTGTTTTATTGATTTCTGTTTATTTCCAGTCACCTAGAATGAGAGACTGGGTTGCTTAGATATCTTGATCCCTAAAAGATCGTCATTAAAGCTACTCTGCTGTATTTAGTTGTTTATTTTTTGCTCAAAGTGTCTGAATCAATACACATACAAACAAAACACTTTCTTCTTTGCTGTCCAAAAGACCAACTGGGAGAAAAAAATACAGAAAAGCTAAGTAAAGGTACTGAGATTAAAAAGTTCTAGCAAATGACTTATCGATTTCTTTCAAATCAAAAATATTCTTCTGACGCAGTTTTTAACAATGACTCTGCAGAGTTGATGGTCAGTGACTTCAATTCCTGAGAGGGCGGGTGCGAAGGCAGTCAGGCCCCTTCCCCAAGAGCTCTCGAAGATCTCACAGGGATGTGTGCCTTCAAGCCAGTGCTGGTGAAGGTTTTAGATTTAGATTAGTTCTCAGTTCTGGTTTTGCCATCCAGCAAAGTACTTCTGTGGATAAGGACATTGCCATTTTTTTTTTCCAGAGAAATATGTGATTAGTATTTAATTTGTTGGTAAAATTTTTATTGGATTCCTCTGTGGCATTTTCATACATGCCTGCAACATACTTTGATGATATCCATCTCCCCATTAGCATCTGATTTTAAAGTGGCTTCCTGAAATTCTGAATTCTTAGAATTGGAAGGAAGCGGGAGTATTCAAAATCTGTGACATTTTCATAGAACAGTCCCTAGAATGTTATCAAACGGTGGTCTGGGCAGATAACGAGGGAGTAGGTGTGGGTGTCTGGGTATTAGAAACACATTCCAGGCAGGATAATGGAGCCATTTCTCCTAGAGTAACTATGTGAGAATAAAGGTAATTAAGACTCAGTCCCGAGACTGGGAGTGAAGTACAGGAAACCAGTTTCAGAAATATGAACTATTTGTCATAATCTGAGTTTCTAAAATCATGTCACACCCCTTTGGCAGAACTCTTCTCGGGGTGGCTACATAATTGTGGAACCCACCACAGAAGAAAATTAAGGGTCCCCTTGTTTGAAAAACAGGAAAAAAAAGCGTTGTTAAAATCACTAAAATATAAACCTTTTTTTTTTCTTTCTTCTACATTCTCTTTCTCAACTTGTCAGTGTGTTTTATTTGTTATTTAATTCTGAGGAAAGAAAAATTCTAAGAAAAGAAAAATTAAAATTGTAAATTATTAGCATGAATATTACCATTTATTTTTATATTGTGCAGTGCTATTTTTAAATGCAAATTTAGGAACATTCAGCTCAAATGCAGAATCACCAAAATAACACAGTTCTTATCTCATAACTCATAAATGCATATGCATTTTGTTCTTAAGGGAAGAATTGAAATGTTGCTCCCAAACTAACTTTCTGATTTTTATTTCACTGTTTGATCTACCCACATTCTAGCAACATTTTAACTTCAGAGCACTTACTGGTTAATAAGATAGAACTGAAAGGGAAAAGGTCCATGGGTTGTCCTCTCTTCCCTTTCTTTCGTCCTTACTTCTAGTGCAAGAGCTTGGCTAATGCAGAGATGACAGTAAGGAAATAATAGGTTTCCTCCTTAGTAATAGGTTCGTGTTTCTCAGAGTAACAGTGTTGTCTCTCTGCTTTCTAAGAGACTTCTGGTTCAAAGGGAAAGCGTGGCATATTGGGGCTATCGGTGCCCCCATTTAGTAGATGTAGCATGCTTGCATGTTACACAGAGGGCAAGATGTGGAGCCACAAGAGAGGAAAATGCAATGGACGCCAGCATGGATAGCAATTTCTCCCTAATCACACTTATCTAGAAGACAATACCAACCTTCCAAGGGGAAGTATTGGGAGAGGGTTCCAAATAAATGTGTTCATTTCATATTATCCTATACATGATGAATCCAAAGAATCCTGTGTTCACAAATCATAGGGAATGCCTTATAAAAATAGGGCATCAAGAAACACATTCTATGTCTCTCTTTTGCTTGCACACATGCTCCATTTTCCCATGGAATCCCACTTTCAAAACACCAGCTCAAAGATAAAATGGTTAAGAATTTCAAGACGGTAAGAGAAGAGCATTAAACCCAGTTTGAGGTCACTGTGGGTGCAGAGCCCTGTGTGACTGTAAAGTAGGAGTCTCATGTCTGCAATTACACCTACTGTATTCTCAGTGCCCACTTTTTTTTTAAAACCATACAAAAGGGTAAACTAGAGGCATTTGTAGGTAAATGGATGTACCTTGAGAACATACTTTTAAGTGAAATAAATCAGACATTCATGAGAATACATCAAAGTGTTTCTCTGATAAGAGAAATCACAAGTGTTGTCTACGGCCATACCACCCTGAACGCACCCGATCTCGTCTGATCTCGGAAGCTAAGCAGGGTCAGGCCTGGTTAGTACTTGGATGGGAGAAATCACAAGTGTAAATCAGTGCCCACTTTGACAGTGCATGAGGGTTGCATGTGAACTAGAACAGGGAAAAACTGTTAGCCTTGCTATCCATCAGAAATAAGAAATGAGTGGGCTTGTCCCATCCCCAATGAAAGTCTGTTATTCACTTTTGTAAATGGTTTTGAATCAATATGTAAAATGGGGTTATCCGTTTAATACTAGCTTGCAACCTGCAGATAGAAGGACTTCTAGAAGCCTAGTGGGCCCATTTTGATTGCAGAATTCCTCATTCAACAGTACCCAGAGACATTCTTTAACTTGGAATTAATTATTTAAATTGAACAGCTTCATTTAAATCCATTCTCCTATCTTTCTTCATGGGTGGTTGATGTTATTTTCCAGACATAAGCATAAATTTTGATCAAAAGCTGGCCTTCTTTGCATTTTTCCTCTTTGGAGGTTTGCATCCAGTTTTCTGGTTGACCCTCATGGTTCTGACTCATTTTCTGGCCTCCGATTTCCTGTAACTCCTAAATCGTTTACACTGCTGGTATTGCTCTAACACCTACATCTGGCTTTTCCCACATTACATTACAGGGCCAGGTGGGAGACAGACTTTGCATCTGTTAAGAAAAAGATAATCTTGTATTTTTATCCATCGTATTTCATATTCGTTTCACTGCATTTGCTTGTTCTGAATAAATTTTCTGTGCTATACACTAAGTTCTAGGACGCACTCGTGTGCATTCCCTTCTTGCATTTATGTGACATCATCTTGAGTTTGCATCTTTCTTACTAGCTAGATATGAAGCTCAGTCAGGTCCAGTTTTCTAAGCAGCTGTTCTAAACTCTATTCTAGACCTGTCAGCTGTCCACATACACTGTACAGTTCTTCCATAGATAAAATAAGCATTTTGGCTTTTTAAATTCTCAATAATTTTCATCTTTTCCCACCTTTTTCTCTCTGGCTATCTCCGAGTCTTCAATTCATCATAAGATCAAAGATTGACAAATATTGCTACATGCTCCAGACTACATGGCTACTTTATGTTATTTTTCAGGGGTGCTGACCAATATCCACACTGCCTTTCTGTCCAGGACTGGCTTTATTTTTCTCTTCCCAACTGTTAATTTTGCTCTGATGTTTATATTAGTATATCCTCTAAACTCTATCTTCAACCTACAAGAAAGGGCTGTTTCTCTAGGGCTGTGAGGTTAGGATACCAAGACAGAATACTAACTAGCATAAAGATCACCCTATAAAGAAAGGTAATTCTGTTTTCCTTATTTCTTTGAAAATACCACTCTTCTTCCCTGAATTGCAAAGTAACAAACAACATGAAGTAATGCATGGTATCAACATCTTTGGCTCAAAAACACAACGGTGTTCTACATGACAGAAGTGGTTCAGAATTTTATGATACCTGTTTACTGGTACCTATACCACTATTTGTAGGTCACATTAATACTTGACTGTGGTCATTCCTCTTCAAAAAAAGAAGTTTGATTTAGTAATAATATTGGAATAAAGAAAGCATGAGAAAGAAGAAAGGAAGGAACAAAAAGTAGCTCAGTTCTTAGGAGTTTCAGCATTCTCTTCTCGTAGTCAGAGCATAAACGCTCACAACTAGGTGTGTGGTAAAAATTGGAAAAGTTTACTGTGGAAATATAGCTAAATCTTTTTGACTAGTAGTCGTAGAGAGACTACTAGTCAATAAGAAAAACAGCCATCAAATACAGAGCTTTCTATGTATATAATCAATAGGCTGCCAATCTAGATTCCTAGAGATGGCATGGGCTTGGTGGGTGGTTTTATTTTTTGGTTTTTTTTTTTTTCTGTTGCCTAAATAATATGTGATTTCTCCAGGCCAAGAAATAAATTGAAAGGATTTAGAGGGATTTGCTTATCAGTGGAACACCACGAAGCATTACATTCCTCCTGCTTTTGGGAAGGTACATTGAAGTTTGGTTAATCTTCTGTGGTTCAATACTCCTCTTCCCTCTGTCAGGCTGCCTTGAACAACAGATAGATTAATCCCCTTCCCACCCACTCTCTTCTTCTTCCTCCCTCCCTTCTCTCTTGATCCACCCTTTCCTTTTTAAGCACATGGAAGAATAACCTTAAAAGTGGAAAGAATAAGAAAAAATGCTGCAACACACTTATTTATATCACTCAAAAGACCTAAAGGGTAGAAATAAAGGCCCTCAGTCCTTAAAACAAAATATGACTGAGCTTAACTTTGTTTTTCTGTTAATTAAATCTTGAATCTGCAAAGGGATTTCTTTAAAGGATAATTCATTAACAAAAGTTATTATATATCGTGCCATTCTTTATGCCACTTCACTGTCTACATCATGGAAAGGAAACTACTCAGACTATGGAAAGTAGGCAGAGTTTTTAGGGGCCTAAAAGTTACTATTTACTTGGATTCCTATTATCTATTGTTGAGAGTGGCAATGAATAAGTAAGTTTTACTACAATGGTACCTAGTCCCCCTTAATTAATTTTAAAGTATGCTAACACTTAATGATTTAAAAATGAATCACTGTTTTTAAATTTTCCTTCAGTAATTTATAAACTCCAGGAAGACAAGTACTGGACTTATCCAGAACCCAGCACAGTAATTAGCACATCCTAGGCAACTAATACTTGTAGAGGAAATAAATGACTGAATGAGTAAAATACAAGCACAAATAAAATTATACATCCAGAACAATATTTTGGTTTTTTTTTTTTTTTCAATTCATTTTTTTAGCAAGCTCTGTGCCAATTAACTAATTTTGGTCAGGCTGAACCAAAAGCAATTCTCCTCAAAGCCTCCTCATTCCATGGAAATAATAAGCCAAGTGAGTATCTCCAGGAGGGTAGAGAGAAGAAAGGGAATAATACCTTGAGAGTCTCCATGCCATGAACACTAGAAGAGAGCTTTAAAATCCACAGTGTATGGTTCCAATTAAGATACTTAGACACAGATAGATAGGATCCAAGAGTCACCTGAGACGTTGTCTCAACCGGACTAGAACTTTTTCTCTTCATCTCCAACCCTCAGGATCAGGCTTGTCTTGTGCGCTGATCTTGCACACTTGAGTATGACAAGCTAAACTCATTTATATCTCATTTTGTCATAACAGTGTCAGTTGCTCTTACTGAAGATGTCTATACACAGCATGTTTAATCAGAATATAAGGAGAATGTAGATATCACATTCATACAATCTGTGTTCTAAGGTTATTTCCGTACTGAATTTGAGTTGGGTGAAATTACAAGAGTAGACAAGAGGAGAGAGAGAAAGGTTTCTAACAAGCTTATGTAAGCTCCACGATATTTTATCTCTGATTTAATATAAAAATTATCCAGGCATGTGTATGTATGTGCATGTATGTGAGTAGTAGCATTGTTCGAAGATGGAACAATGTGATCACAACAATTTAGTAGTAAAGAAAAGCTTACTGGATAAATTTAAAATGTGAGAGAGAAAATTTTTACACCTTATTTAGAGTTATGGTTTTACCTAGAGTCACTGGACTTAAACACATGTCCAGGTCCTTTATTTAAGTAGAGAACACATGTTCATCAACAAGGTGGTGGACATTCTGCCTTCCATGGGATTCTTGAAGTGGCCTCCCCGTCTTGAAATGGAAGTATACAGGGGAAAGACTTAGGCATTGAAGTTTAATTATTTTTAGCATGGAGCAGCTGCAAAGATGTATGACTGTTTTCTGTAGGACTGCAGAATATTTATGGTCCTTTCTCCTTTCCTTTTTCACTGGAAGAAAGGAGATCATCATTCTTGAGTGTGTTATTTATAATTTCATAAGCTGTTCTGTGGCAGGACTTATTTTATCTCACACTTAATCTCGGTCAAATAACTGCTTCCAAGGAGCTAGGTGGAGAAATATCCCCCCCCCCGCGATGATGAGCCTGGTACTACATGACAGAAAAGACTAAAAGTTAGAATTTGAAGTCACCAAAACCAGCTCAGGAGAGGAAATGGCAAAACTGTCTTGAACAGCTCTATTCATGGTGGTTGACTTTTCTCTCAACCAGTGATAGATAATACTGAAGAACAGTGTTGAACTGTCCTTGAGCTGAGATAGGATAACAGCCTTCAGAATAAATAATTAGAGTCAGGTGATCATAGAAACAATAACTCATTGGAGGAAAATGAGAAGTCAGGTTTGTGAAACCAAAGGAATCGAAGGTAAATAAACCCATAAATTGACTTGGAGGGACGGAGTTTTGAGCTTTCTTCACTTCCAGTTTTCGTCTAAGGTAATTTCAATAAGCCTGAGTGTAAAAAAATATATATATAAATGCAATAAAAAGGCTTACAGGAAAGGAATAAAGAGAGCTCCTTCCAGAGAGATATTTTATTGAAAGTTATTATAATACCTATCTTTAGTTTTATGACACCCAGTACAGAAGCAAGTAATTTCAACATGTGAATTAAAAATATGAAATACGTATTTTAAAATAGAGTAGTATGAATTATTATTTTTAATATAGGACTTAGTTAAAATTTAAGGGCAGAGGAATATTTTCCTCCTCCCGAGAAAGCAACACAAGGCGTTTAATCTGCACAGTGGGAACCATTGCCATCATTCGAGCGTGCTACACCCTGAAAGGCTGTGTGTCAGATCCCCAAAGATCTGAGACTCTGACGGATGACAATGATGAGATGTGGGGAGGGGTAGGAGGCGAGAAGGCTGATCGGGCAGGATATTAAATTCATGCTTGTTAGCTGAGTTTTCCAGAACAGGAAGATAATTCAAGAAGCTGTCATACTGTCATCCCAGTACATCTCTTCACTCCCGTCACCTTGTACCTCTTGTAGTTATACAAATAAACGGAGCCGTTTCCTGTTTCTGACCCTTTGCAAATAGTGTGGATTTCACCTGAAATGCTGTTCTCTTTCTGTAGCCCACAGCCTTGGCGTCTGCTGCTTTGCCCCCACCTATCCCTGCAGGCTCATTTTCCACCTTCCATCTGCCTGGGAGGTAGCTCAACTTGCTAGCTATTTGCTCTGCTGGCATTTTATGTTTACTCCTGGATGGCATTCAGTTTACTGTGTCAGAGTTGCTGGTTTACTTGGCTGTCTCATCAGAGTTTGAATTCCCAGAGCAGAGGAACTGTCTCGCCCATGACTTTACCCCTCCTAACAGGTGCTCAAACATATCAAAGTAATCGATGAATGACCAGAAGAACGCACAAAGCATTTTGAGGATATAGACACGCGTCATGAATGTTGAATTTAGAGCCCAATCAGTATCAAAACCATTTGGGTCTGAGTGATCACAGATCTTTCATTTTTCCTTGAATGAATGGTAAATAGTACTGGTATCTAACATACAGAAAACTTGCCAACACTTTAAGTGTAGCCATTGGGAATTCTGAGAGCTTTAGATGGTCTTTCTGAGGAAAATATGTAGAGAAGATGACATGGAAGGCACCCCGATGGGAATTTCTGACATAAGTATGTGGACAGAAGAGTTTTCTAAAGCAATACTGTTCCAGAAGGAACATGGATATTACGAGGTTAGAAAAGCAGAAGTCATGACAAATGTCACTACCTTTGATTCTTGTGTATGCTAAAAGAGTTAACACGTGTCCACCGCTTAGCACAACACTGCGAAGGCTGCTAAAAGTCATGATTACTGACCGCTCAGGTAGCTGTTTCTTCACGTGGTACTAACCGCTCTTCTAAGGAATTAAAAGTAATTGTGGAAAATGATTGTGATTGTGAGAAAACAGACACTGTACACACGTGCACCTGCCCCCACACATGTACACAGTCTGAGGCTGCTGCATGAAGGACAATAATCCCTAGTTCTGTTCTACTCACAACAATTCTGTTTTTGTTTTGTTTGTTGTTTGAGACGGGGTCTTGCTATGTATCCCAGGCTGGCCTCAAGCTATAGCAATCCTCCTGCGCCAGCCGCTAGAGTGCTGGGACTGCAGGTGCGTGCCACCGTGCCCAGATCACTCTAACGCTTCTATTCTGCGTCTCTGTCTATGTTGGGGAAGCTGCCCCACCAGCCACGCGAACCAATCATCAAAGAAGTATGGCTTTTTTTCTTTTAAGGATAAGCATCAGATGCTGCGTTTGCTTATATTCCAGGAAAGACACAGGCAGAAAAAAATATAGATAAATATCTGATAAAATAAAGCCCTTTTCTCAGAGTAACTTCGAAGCAAATCGCGCATTATTCCAAGTTCTTCATCTCACGCAAAAGCCTTGGTTTGCAATTTTGATTTTATTAGATACGAAGGACAGAAGTAGTTTTTTGTTTGTGTTTTTGTTTTATAGTGATATGTAGATTGTAAAATCCTGAGTTTGGAGCCCTTTGGCCACTGGAAGCTTGATTCTCTTGGCAGAGCAAGTTCTTCTGGACCTACGCTGGCCTGGCCAGTGTTGAGTGCCAGGCTCCCCAGGGAGTGCTTGCTTGCTGCGTTAGGCAGTGAGAGGTTATGATGTTTATGATTGCTTTGGGAGCTTCAATTGGTGGTAGCTCTAAATGACGATGATGGGGGGAGACAGAAAAGAAGAGGCTAAATCATCTATGACAGATCATCTGGATCCAATACCACCGGAAACGGATCATCTCCCAATGCCTTTTGAAGTTAGTTGTGAGTGTATTTTTCTTTAACCCTCTCTGTGGCAGGTGCAGCCAGAAATGGTGTAGCACCATGACTTGCAGGCAATGAATTATCAGCAGTGAGCAGTTCAAATAGGGGATGAGTCATAAAAGATGGAGTACATAGGTAAATACTAAATTTAATAACTTGGGAGTCGCTACCAGGCTTAGAATATCTGTGATTGATTGACTGATTGCGTGATGGGTTGATTTACGTATTTAGTAAAGTAACTCACTTCCCGCTCCAGTACTTTCTGGCTATATGTGGAGGACCTAGGACTGCAGATGCACTTGGTCTAGAGTCAGGCCTGCCTTATGCATGCAGCTAGACTGTTAGCCATTTAACTTTCTTTGCATCTAGAAACCATGTATAGGACCTACTGGTAAAACTGACCCGTGTTGCTCAATGGGGAGAACATCCTGTTGGTCCATATTCATATAGAAGACCAGCAGAAAACGGTTCTCTCAGAATCGAGGTGCAGGACAGCAGGCATCAAACAGGAAAGAGCATTTGTGTGAGGTCCACATGGGAGCTAAGATCCCATTCTTGGGACAGAACTGTAAGTAGAAGTGGAGTGAGACTGTGAGGTTGATGATAGTGTCCCCCAAACCACAGGGGAAAGAAATGTGTGTGACACAGATGAGACCGGAGGATGCTGGGAGGAAAATAGTATCCTTTCAACCTGGGGTAATGCTTTTTCTAAAAACATTACATCATTTTGTTTGACTCTTAAAAACAAAAATGTCTCTTTTAGACGTGGGTTAAAGCTCCACTAACATCACTTTAATGTAGATTTTTATTCGTTTGCTCAACGGACTACTGAAATATTATTGTCTGGCCTTTAGTTCTAATTTCCATCAGCTCTCCAATATTGACTCAATACTAGGAAAAAAGCCCTACCAAGGCCATTTTACAGGCTTCATAGTCAAATCACTAGCAATTAATCCCCAAATGAATATACTTAACAAATGTATTCTTAACTTCTTTTTCATTGCCACACCCTGTGAAGATGTTTTTCAGAATTTGTTTTTCTAGAGCCAGCTCTGGTGATATACACTTACAATCTCAGCAGGCTGAGGCAGGAGGATTGCCATGAGTTCAAGGCCAGCCTGAACTCCATAAATACAACAAAAAATTATTTTAAATTTTCTTTCCTCCATAAAATTATTATTGGTATTATAAAATTATAATACCAATAATATACTGTATATTCATTTATATAACTGACCCTTTTGAGGGTCAGAAAACATTGTAATATCTAAGGTGTCCACAGCTGTCCCAAACCAATTTTTGTTGCCTCGAGGAAGCTGTTACCCCCATGAAGAACACATGATTTATAATTTATCCATGACTGTGGCCCTTTCAAAATGTTGTTTGCCTCTTACAATTGCCTTCTGCTTTGTACAATTTCCACCTATTTCGTATTGCCTCTTCTCCCAAAGGAACTGGGAATGGATCTGCTCAGGGTCCCCTCTCAATAAGAAACACTGTGGGAAGTTTCTTGTCATTTCTGTAACACAAACACAGTACAACTACTAGTTTCAGTAGCTAGAACTGAAACATACAATTCAGTAGTGTCTAATTTTAAAAGTAAGTGGTTGGTTTGAAACTACTTTTTCTGCCAACTGTAAGGAAACGCCAGGTGTGAAGTGACCCCCTCGACAGGGGTAGAATAAAGGTCAGTAATTCACTGTAAGTCACCTCTCCACCCTTGTCAACCAAGTGACAATGTTCTTTGCTGTTCCGTTATCCTATACCTGCGTGTGTGTCTTCTTAAAAGAATGTGCTCTTTTAAGCATGAGGGTTGTCAGATGTATTCATTTGCTGAGCTGCCATAACAAAATACCATAAACGGATGGGATTAAACAGCAGAATTTTATTTTCTCACAATTCTGGAGGCCGGGAGTCCAACATCAAGGTGTCAACATCAGTGGTTTCTTGGAGGCCTCTGTCCTGTGCTGTGGAAGGCCACTTTTCCCTGTGTCTTCACGTTGCCTGCACCCTACGCAAGGCCTAATGACCTCTGTGCATGGACACCAATCAGACAGTCCATCCTAATGATGTTTTACTTAATAACCTCTTTAAGGCCGTATCTCCTGTCCTGAGATACAGGTATTTAGGTTTTAGCAGATGACTCTGTGAGAGAGGATTCACAGTTCAGCCTAAAATAATGTAAGGCAAGGAGGACATGGGACGACTATTGTGGGCCACAAGCATAGACATTAGCTACAATACATCAGTTAAATCTCCACTGTGTTTCTTACTAGCTGTATGCTCTTCCACAATCCGGGTAACCTCTGATTTCCACTGTCTTTAAATGTTTGATATTCATTCCTCTCTCAAAGGACGTGTTTTAGAATTGTGTCTAAAAAGAAAAAAGAAAATCCTATTAGAATTGTGCCTAATGAACTAATAGTAAGTAAAACTATCAAGTATATATATGTCAAGCACAGCCTCTGGCTTGTAGTAATTTCTTAGTACATAGGGAAGCAGTTTATTATCTTTTCCTCGTGAATATGGATTAAGACTAATATACGGGAATAATAAAATCAGCCAGTCAGTTGATATTGTTAACATTAGGAAGGGAAAAGAAATGAGCATTTGCTGAGAAACTACAGTCTAATGAGTAGTCCTGCACACAGCAGACCAAGGGGTTTTTTGCATAAGATCTATAGATCATTCACTCAGCAATACCTTTGTACATGCAACAGGTACCAGTTACAGGAAGGAGCCGTCTCATCTCATGTGTTCTTGCTGTCAATATCCGTATTTCCTAAAACCTCCCTGGCACTGTGGGATTTCTGCAGGACTCGGAATATCTCAAGTTGAGCTATTATTATTACAGTCAGAAATGGTTTTACTCCCTGTGTCCAGAAAATGCCTGTGTCCAGGGCTATCATGCACTATCCCTCTCCTGTCCACATGACTAGCTTGGCTAATTGCAGCAATGACGTGAAGGAATCGCTGCTAGCAAGAGAAGCCATGACAGCGTTTCTGAGCAGCTTCCTCAGCGTTTGTTCATTATACAGTCTATAGATCCAGTCACAAAATCACACACTTGAGACCACATGCCATATGCACCGAACCCTCTCAAAACCACCGTGCATTTCTGTGTTGGCTTGGTTCTTCTATTGCCCACCCTTTGCAATATTCTTTCTTTTTACCCTTCTGATTCTCAGCCCTGAAATTAGAGTCAGGCTGCACGATACGATTTACAGAAATGGGAGAGACTCAAGTTTCCCAAAACTGCTGTGGGTCCCTCTGCTTCACAGAAGACACATACAAACTGCCTGGACACAGAACTATGCTCAGCTGCAAAGCAGTTAAAAATTCTCCACCCTGCCTCATGGCCCTCTTTAAAGAAAAGCAGCAGCATCAATGATGGGAGGTGGGACACAGTGACATCTCTGATGCCTTTCTACATTGGCTTCATTATCTTCTCTTTTCTCTCTCTCCTCCCAACCCTGCCCCATCATTATTCCTTTAACATGAACAGCCAACATCAGATGACCTTGTTTCATCTGCTGAATGTTCAAGTGATGATGAAGACTTCGTTGAATGTGAGCCAAGTCCAGGTAGGTCAGGTCAGTCTTGTTTTGCTTGCTTTCTTTTTTCATTTGCAAAAAGCAATACATACATATATGTGATTATACATGTGGTTTCTATATATTATAGTGTGTGTTAATGTATGTACTTCCTATATATGTATGAATATACATATATAAATATTAATTCATAAAAGCATCAAATCCCATGGAAGGAGCAGTAAGACTCTAGGGAAATTTAAAGTCTGTTGATAGCCAAGAAAAATCCATGGTCTATAACCCAACTTTGGATAAGTACATGCCCAGATTAATCACTGAGGTAGTCCAAGTACAGAAGCCAGTACTGGAATGGACCAAAAAAAGATGAAACCAAAGCGGAACCATAAATATTGGTAAATACCACTTAAAACTCAGGAATCACTCCGAATGTATGTTGCAAAAATAAAAAAGTCAACCAGACAAAATTTTCCATGGGATTTCAACAGCACTTAGCATGGTATTATGTTTATACTAATTTTGTTCATTGTATGTCGAGAAAACTCGTGCAACAATTTAATACAGTAAATGCAAAATTAGTAGTGAACTGATGCCATGTCAAAAGCTGTGATGCTTCAAAATGTATCCACCGTGCTGAAGTCCGTCAGACTTTGGCAATTAGAAGCTTCAGTGTGTTTCCCATTTGGACTCCGATACATTTTGATGTTTTATGGTCTTTCTTTATAATGAGCTATATATGATACAATGTCCAGCAGGCAAGTGCTAGTCCCTGATTATTTCCTATCTACTTTCCCAAGTCATCCGTTTCAAGACTTTCTAAAAGTTAAACATTCATATATATATAATAGAGAACAGATATCATCGAATTTCTGTGTATGTGTAACAAATTTAAAGGCCTGAGTCGGGTCAGGATCTCATTCCTGCAAAGGCTAAAAGAAATAAGGAAGATTTTCTTTCTCTGGGTTGTTTTGCTTTCCTTTGCTTTAAAAAAAAAAAAGGCACGCCATTGAATATTTTCTTTTGCTAATTCTAGAGAAATTTAAGCTTCATGGAAAAATAGCATCTCAAAAATGATTTATAAGATTTTAGTCTGATTGCTTGGTGTCTTGCAAGTGGCTTTGAACACAGGAAGTTCTGTAGGTTTCCATCCTTAGCATTACATAGAGACATACCAATCATATGTTGGCCTTACTATCCTGGAATGTGATTTGCTGCTTTAGGAGCTCTGCCATGTGGGAGGAAGGTGGATGTGACCTTGTTAGAATTTTTCAGGTTGTCAGGTAATAATCTTTATGTGCTGACTGAAGTTTGTACACTCTAAAGGGCAGATATAGCCAATCTATACCAAATCATGGGCACCAAGGTTATGTTGAGAAATTAATAAATCTACTAAATGCTTATGAGGAATCAGATAGGATAACTATACCTCTAAATTTGAGTCCTTATTTTAATAATTTTCATAAATTAATTTTCATAAATATTTAAAATTTAATTTTAACTAATTTCCATAAATGTTGGAAAGCAGAAGAGAGACTTCCGGTAAATTATCTGTGCAACATAATTCTGCTCGAAGATTTTTCAAGAACCAACTATATACATTAGACAAATGCTAGATTTTAAGGTCTCAGATATGAATGACATTATCCTACAACTATATGTTAAATTAACCAGTTTTTTAAGGAGTAGCCTTAAAATACCTAGACTTTGCTTATCCTTATGTCTGGTTTTCTTCCTTTCTTTGCATAGTATCTCTGGCAATGTTTATCAAATCTTTAGATTGTAAATCTCATAAAAAATTGAGGCTTAGCCATTCTTTCCCCACCGAACCCCCCACCACTCTGCCACCAAATCCTTTCCATGACACTCTGCATAACAAGGCAGAGGACTTTTCCAGATCTCAGGTCCACAAGGTCCGTAGCTCCCCAAGCTGTGGGTACAGATTGCCATGTGATAATGAATTTGAACCTCCTCAAACTTGAAAGATCCAAATCCAAGTTTATTTGCTTTTTAATTTGAATGCAGAGGACTGGAATTCAATGCCTTCAGCATTTCTTGAGTAACTTGGTCAAGGTAGAACGATGCAATTTTTAAAACAACCCATCGTGTTCTACAAGGGAGCATGGGAGGAGATAAAGTGGGGGATAAGAGTCCCCACCATGATAGACCTAATATATAGCTCTAAGAAACTGTTATTAATCCCCTCTGCCTATCAACTCATCACATGGGAACTATCACCACAGCCTTCACATTTCGCAAAGCAGGATGAATTACAATCAGAAACATTACCAGCTTCTAGGGTTAGGTTTGCATTGCTTAAAGAGAATATGTCCGCTGCCTGTGTGCAATGGGCTGTGGTGACATTTACCTGACTTTCACATAAATTGTTAGTCTTGCAGCTCTACACGAACATTGAGAGCAAAATTCTGGTTTTGAACACCCTCATTAACTGCCTCATTTTCTCAATTTTACTCTTTCCCAGGCATGATGCTTGATTGATACACATTAAATTTGACTAATTACCCAGCCCTGTTCCATCATTCTTACTATACCCTGTCTGCTCTCACTTTTTATAAGTGAGTTTATTATTTTCCTGTTTTATTTATGAGGAACTTTACCTCTACATGCTATTTCATGATCCATTTGAAGCTGTTACATTTTTAATATGTGCTGTAATTCAAAAGCTTTTGATCTCATGTGGGCCTCAAGTTTGAAAGGAAATGTTGTGTTTTTTTTAAATTTATTTGCTTTAAATCAAAACGGATTTTATTGCTTCTGGTTTTGAAGCAGATGTAAACAACTGCCTTTCATACCCAGAAGCTCACCTGGATACTTGGGAGAGTCACTACTATAGTTTAGTCATGTTACATTTACGGACAACAGATGTCTTTGGAGCTTGGTTGATAGTACTCTAGAAACCTTGCAATTCCAATAGCTTTATATTTTTTCTGGAAAATCTGTAAATGGGTTAATCTCTTAGACTGTAATTGCGAGCCATGGAGTAAAAGACCAGCTAAGGTTTGTTGACTCAATTAGTTTGACTTTCAAATATCTCATAATCTTAAACTAAAACTGGAGAACATTTTTTTCCTCTTTCTACCTTCATCTCCCCTTAATCAGCTAACACAAAATTTGCTGAATTTAAAAATCTCTGATTTTTGTACAAGTAAATATTGCCCAAAGAAAACCTACCTCTCTTTAACAAAAAAAAAAAAAAAAAAAAAGCTTTTCCCTCCTTTTCCTATCTCTTTTTTTCATGAGCACTAAATCTGGGTTTTTTGTTTGTTTTTTGATACTGGAGAGTGAATCCATGGCTTTATACTAAGCTACATTCCCAGCCCGTTTTTATTTCCACACAGGGTCTTGCTGAATTTCCAAGGGTGGGCTCGAACCTACAATCCTCCTGCCTTGGTGTCACAGAAGCCTTGGCATTACAAGAAATCCTTTTGAGTCATCAGTATGTTTGTGTTTCCCGAATATTTGTTTTTAGAATCTAGAATTGAGCTTTTAAATACCAATAGCATCATAAAGCCATCTGCATCAAATTAAAATATCCAGAATAATATTTGAATAAAATACCTAAACACAGAGGTCAGGATTTTAACTCCTAATCTAAAATGCCAGATGTATTCCTCACAAAATTCAGGATGTATTACACATTTCAGAATTTTTTTCTTTGTACGCAAACACTTTCCTTCCCAGTTACACTTCTGTTCATGCTGAATCGGGTCATCAGCTCACACTTCTTTGTTCTCCTTCTTTGCATTCAACAAGAAAATCAGGTGAGCTGCCAAGGAAACAGGAAATAGGTTTCATCATGAGATTATGGATGTCAAAAGGCAACTAAGATCTTACTGAATACACATGTGTGATCCAAAATGTGGAACTGAAATTCAGAAACATTGATGAAATTCACTTTTCATTTCTTCTCTCTCCCTCCCCTTCTGCTTTTCCTAATATTTCCATCTTTGGAAATAGAAATAACATCCAAATGAATATATTCTTAGATTAGCTTTTATATACATAATTAGAAATTATCAACTGACTGGATTTTACATATTTATCATCTCAAGATTCTAAAAATCTCAGTGTCAGAAGTAATAGGATAAGAAACAAAAAGTAGGACCTTTCACACTTGAGAAATGGGCATAGCATGACTTAAGAACCATATTGATTCATCTAATTCTTACCACTGATACATTTTTCTAGTCACCAGTCAACTATCATTGTGCTGCCATTTTTGTTAAATGTCCTTTGCTCAAATCTCAGGGGACAGCACTTCCGCTAGAGGGAAGAAAGTAAAAGGAAATCAAGATAAAATATGTTTATCCATCAATAGGGCTATACTGAACAAGTTCCATAGTGATTGAAGTAGATATTTAAACTAAGGAAAGTAATAGGAGATCACAAAATAACCACTGTGCCCAGAGCAGATCTCATGTGTATTTTATTCCTCAAATGTACAGTCCTCTCTTTATCTTGATTAGTTTGAAATGCCTCAATGGATATTCTTAATATAAACATCTGCTACAAAATCATTAGAATTTGTGGCTCTGGGGGTTTTTGCCTTGCAAGCACAAGGCCCTGAGTTCGATCCCCAGCACCAAAAGAAAAAAATAAAAAATTTGTGTTCACTGGGACATAATAGAATATGCAGTTGAAATGTTAAGACAATAATTTTCTATAAAGAATAAACACAGATAGTCTTATTTGCCAGAATAAATACAAGATTTTACCAGGTATAAAACCTTTTGCTAGATGTAAACTGCAAAACATTTTAGCAGATAAAAAATTGACTTACTCTCACAAGTAACAATATATAAATATGCTGCCCTTGGCCTTAAATATAAACGTTTTGTTTCTAGAAATACATTTTGTCACATTAATATCTCCTGATAGTTTGAACAGTTAGCATGCCAAATGTTTTTATAATTCTTAAAAGAATCATGTTTAAATTTCAATTGTCAAGCGGTTCTTTGATAAGCAGTAGAATAAATATTTAGCTGAAATGATGTAGGAGTTTTAAATATCACAGTGTCCATAATTTCACCTTGAGGAGCTCAGGTCCACTTACAAAGACTTCTGATAAAGAGAAAATGAAAACAATCTTAAGCAAATGTTGTAGATTTATAAATAGGATTATAAGTAGATGTAAAATTTCTTAAAGGTTTTTGTCTATGAAGATCAGTCCCTTTTGCATTTAAGTTATAAATGTTCAATGAACAGACAAAGCAGTTATCCATATATCTAGGTATAGGACTGCTAAGTCCTATTGATTTTTGAATTGTAAGAAGACCGCAGTGTTCCTGACTTAATGGTGTATTTCTACCTTCATTCACTATCTTCATTTATTAACCCACAGAATAAACTGTATCACTTTTTTTTCCACTTAACTCTACCTCACGCAAATTTTAAGCCATTTATAGTTATTACGTGTTTTTACAGCCACAATGCTGAAATGTTTGAAATATTGTATGGGAAATATCTACAAATTGTTTATTACCTTTTAGGTGATGGGCATCTCTGGGATAATGTATATGTATCTGGTCCATAGATTGATGTTACATGTTACTATGGATTTTAGAACAAAAATAACAAATTTTAAAATTATAAAAAAAATTCTATTCAATTCTATTATTTAAGTTTTTAGTACATTTGGGTGGAGGGAAATAGAAGCCATTTATAAGTGTAGGCACTTATAAAGTACATATGTAACAATTTTGTGGAAGTACTATACGTAGGCACTGGATTGGGTGCTGGGAAAACAAAAACAAAATCTGATTTCATCTTATGAGTTTACATAAGAAAAATATAAAAATAAGGGGAATAGAAGGAAAAGGAACCAAATGAACAATGAACAGAAAAGCCTAGGACTTTATCGACACTCTAAGAAGATAAGAATTTTCTAATCAGAGAATAGCATACCCCCTTCAAGGGTAAGCGAGAAAAAAAAAATCATAAAGTCAACAACTGACAGATTTGAGTTAACCCCAAAGGGCATTCTTCCGTATCTTAATTTAGGGACACAGATTGTGATAAAAAAAAATGAGCACAATTGAATAATAAAACTTTAATTATGGGGTGAAGAGTATGATCCTAGTGCAAGGGCTTTTTTAGGTAAGAGAGTAAAGATGGACATGTCCAAGGGAGAATTTCAAAGCAAACTCACGAGAACTTCCTGTTTTCAAATGCCAATGCAAGTAGAAGCAGCTAGAACCTGATGTTCATGGAATCATGAAGCAAGTCTCTCCAAAATAAATAAAAAGAGGATCGGGTTTTAAAGACGACATTTTTAGGATTTTCCTTTTATTGTTTCTGTTCTGTAGTTTTCTTCCCGTAAGCAGAGATTAAGAACAGCCCCTACCATCAGTCATATGTTTACACAGAAATTCACACATCATTCTTAACCAGCATCAGCCAATATAAACATGCATGACATTGTTTTCACTTGGCAAACAAAGCATGTAAATTTCCTTTAGATTTCTTTTTCTTTTTATCATAATTATAATGGTGATTCCATAACTCACTTATCCTTGGGAAGGGTGGAAAGAAAAACTATACAGATCTGTCTATCCATATATGTACATTCCCATGTACATATAGAAATAGATACGTATCTGGTATATATTTGAACAACCTTTTCTGTCGTTTCACCTCATCTTGTGCCGCATGAATTTTTGGTGGTTCAATTTCTTTATTTTGTTTTGAGTCATATTTAGTATTTTGGTCATCGTGGCTATTTTTAACTCATTGCTATAAGTAATTATCATTATTTTTAAATACTGAGAGATATATAAATGTACAAATAAAACGAGGCAACAAAATCTTTTCTTGCCATCCTAACTTGAATTCCTCTCCTTCCAGCATATTCCTCCAGTATTTATCTCAAAATGAAACAAACCCCAACAAAATCCAAGAAAGTTGTGTACAAAAGAATGAGATACTGTGTTTTCCTCTTCCTCTTTCTATGCATAATTTTTCCTTTTACTTTCCTCCTTTTCCCTTTTTATTTTCCCCTCTATCTGCACAGGCCACTTGCCCTACTCTTCCCTCTATGACAATGTAATGATTTGAAAGGATAAACGGATGAGGCAGAAAATAAATAATAAATACACCATACATACAGACAGACATGAAAAAAATGCAGAAACACACCCCTCTCCACAAATTTCCGATGGCATAAAAAGAATTTTATTGCAGATACAGAATCTTTTATTTCTGGATAAGCCTGGATCATCGTGTGGCATGCAGTGATACTTTCGTAGCTAATCAGCTAACCATAGCCTACATCGCCAGTGCATGGGCCGCAGTTCCACCATCTTGTGTTTCCTCTGACACATTCGGGCTCACCCAGCAAGTTCAGTGTATGAATTGTGGGGATAACTTTCTTTCATAGTTATAATTTCATGGGTTCTCGTTTTTGTTATTATTTCCATTGAGTCACGGCAGCCCCAAAGAGCTGCTTTCGCAGCGTCTCTGTCTGGTTTTGTTCCTGTGTTTTCTTTCCTTGGCACAGCAGTCAAGCATGTGTCTCTTGTTTGGCACATCTGTCTCGTCATCTTGTCTTGAAGTCCACTGTCCTGGTGTCTTTCTGTGATTCTGTTCTCTGTTTGTAATATGTGGTTTGAAGTCCTCTGCCTTTATCTCTCACTCCCCTATTGTTTCTACTTTTAACCTTACTCCTAGGGAACTTCACAAAGAAGCAAAACAAATTTTCAGTCGAATTGCATGGCTGGTAACTATGGTTTCCATCCAGAACTCATAAACTGGACTTTTACCTGACTAAGGAGGCAAAACTTACAGTGGGAAGCTGCTGCTAATAATATTCAAACAGCAACAAGAAACCCTTGTTGATTTCTTTGGTATGATTCAATTGGCCTACTTTTGAAAGGACTTACCAAAGAGCTACTTTCTGAAGAGCTTCTCCATAGGTTATCAACCTTATTGTTAGAATCTTTTGTTCAAGAACAGATTAACAAAGGCCTGTCTTCAGAAAATGCTAGTGAGGGGCACCATCCTACTGTGGTATAGAGCAATGACTGTTTCTAAATTGGTGAGGAAATTATGGAGATCTGCATGCATATTATTATAAAATTCATTTATGTTTACGTATTTTAACATCAAATATAAATGTGTTCAGCAAGGCATCTCAGAAGGGGGAAATAGCTTTTTAACTCACTGATTCTACCTCATGCATATTTCAAGGTTTCAAGGTAAGATTATCTTTTGATCTTTCTCAAATGATATATATTTTATTCTTATTTTTTAATTCATGGAAGCATTAGCAAGCCAACACTTTGACTTGGATCTGAATTATTTCTTTTTTTATTCCGAAGAACATGACATACACAATAACCTTAACTCTGAGAATAGAGTCTGAACTTCTTGAGACAGAAGTAGAAGAAAGTACCCAGTTCATCGTCCAGGTATTGGGTTGTACCTGTCACTATTCCAAGCAATTTGATGTATTACTTTGAAATACTCAGTTTGTCTGATGCTGATAATATGAAAAGGACACTATTTAATAACTTTGCCTTCTTGCCTATAAGAATTGAGCATGGTAATATGAAATAAGTATAAAATGGATGGTAAACAATAGATTAAAAATTGTCCTAAAAGTCCATTTTTTAATATCCAGTATAAGCACACAAGCTACGTGGTTTTCTGACGATGGTTTTTGCTGGTGCCCAGTAGTACTTCATTTCTCATTAAGAGTAAGAGGGAAAGAGGGAGGGAGGGAGAAAGAAGAAGGAAAGAGGTATTGACTATGAGCAGGGTACAACAGCTTGCTGTTAAGTGTCTTCCAACCAGATGTACCCTCCACACACACATACACACACTCAGCCCTAATTTGTAATATTTCCACCATGGCTGGTTTGAACTCGCAAGTGATGCTAAATCACACACTGTATAGATTTTTTTAATCATACAAGCTCAAGGAGATAAATAATTAGGAACTCACTTGTTTTAACAGCATATATTTTGTAATTTTATATATTTTGATTTTTTTAAAGGCCGTATTTTAACAATGACCTGGCAGAATTCCTAAAAATACACAAATCAACAGTTATAAACTAGTTCTAGTCCACCACTGGTCTAGTGTTTCAATGCACTAAAAAATGCTGGGCATTTTTTTTTTTCTGTATGAGGTAGCCACTATTGCAAGTACAAGAGAAACAGTACAATTAAGTTGCTTTCCCACGGTGGCATACTTTCACATAAGTGGCAGAGATAAGAGTCAGAACCAAATCTGTTTGAAGATGGTTACCCTTTCTTTACATTGCAGTCTTCAGAGGGAATCTGGCTTAAACACTTATTAAGATTAAGGGACTATGTTTTGGAATCATCATGTGCTCAGTTGTGGAGTTTAACACAAGTAGCACTCCCGTATTACCCTGAGGACATCCTTGCCTTACAGGTGCAGGTAAAATGAGTTTAAATGTATTATGGTCTTACAGATAGATGGCAACATTAGTTGCCAGTAGTAACTGCCAGACAGTAAAACAGAGCTAAAACTCTGTACTTCCTGCAGGTAAACAGCACAAACGTTACAGTTGTATCGCCCTGAGGGTGTCTGTTTTGATGAATTGTGTGTCCTCAAAAGTGAGTTGCCAAATTTTCCTCCATTTCTAACACTGATGGTGATTAGGATGTCTCTTAGGTTTCCATACTTTATTTCTTGAGTTTTGGTAAGACTACAGAAGGTGCATTTCTTAGCACATAATTATAATCTGAAGCATGAGTCCATGACTCAGTTGTTATATGTCTGTAACTTTTAAAATATAATGCATCTTATTTAGTTACTGTATTTGATGCATGTGAATTAACCAGCTTCATAATGAAATGTGTCCATGCCCTTTGCTTCCACATTTTCTCACAGAGTAAACTAGCAAATTAACATTTAAAACAGCATAGGAAGCATTGTATTGCAGAAAATGACTGCAGTTTTAAAAATATCATTTTACAGTTAAATGTTTAGTCATTGTTTTGAGAAAGAGCTGGAGAAATCTGGGAGTTCTAGCCCTTCTAATTTGACAATATATGTATTCTTTCATCAGATTTCTAATTGTGAAATATTTCACCATGAGATTTAGTTGCCCCTGTGGTCAGCATCATAATACTGAATAAAGTCCTTTGCAGTGATTTCTAGGCTTTCTCCTATAGGTTGGGCACTCTCATCTCTTTGTTCCTTCAGTTCGTGAATAGTCACTGAACACTTACTATAGTCACTGTAGTTGGGTGTAGTCTTAAGTATTTTACATTTTTAAATCCCTTAATCCTGCCAGTGATCTCACAGGGGTCTAGAGGATGTGCAAAGTAAGCCACTGAGGAACTAAACAAACTGTCAAGGTCACACAACAAGGAAATAGAAGAAACAGAATTTGATCTCCAGTCAACTGGTCCTACAGCCAAGATACTGGTCAATGTGCTATACTGTTTGTTACATCGTGCTTACTTTCCATTAACCCTCTTATTTGAAATAACTGCTTCCTCAACAGCAATGAAAAGAAATGTGTGTAGTGAGTATATTAAGTGGCCAGAAAATCTGGGGTAAATTTGTTCATCATTATGTATCTAATATAAGTTTTTATGAGATCATTCACTTATGACTTATCTAAGAGTTTTGGTTAAAATAATTACCCTGGCTTCTGGCAAGATGCAATGGTTCTGGTATTCTGGAGAAATGTGTGAAATGAGTCCTCTTGGTATCACCTGTGTGATCATCTGGGCATGAGGGTTTTTAGCTCATTCCTCCTCAGCAGTCCTGCTCTTAGAGATTTGAAAAGAAGCTCTATTCTTCTTTATTTCGGGAATAATTACGTTTCTTGGTGCAGAGTGTTAGAAAACAAAAGCGAATACAAGCCAGGAAGGATAATTTCTTTTTTTGGTCCCTTTTCTGATATCTGTGTGCTCTTAAAATCATGCCCATCTGCTTATTTTGTTTTTCTTGGTTTTATACTTCCTTACATTAATAAGACAAAATCAAAACAAGCAAACTATTTTGGGCCTTTGGAAAATGGACCTTTGAATTTTCCAAATCTTAAAAGGAATTAGGAAATCCTAAAATTCATGAAAAGAAAACCTCCTTTTAAAACTGTGTTTGCTTTTGTTAGAATCCTCCTACCAAGAAAAGTACAATCTGAGGGTTTTCTTGCAAGTTATATCAGTCCTTATCTACCCTGAACACAGATTTTAAGGAGGAAAAGGTACACAGGTAAACATGCTCAGGTACCCTGTTCGATGCTGTAGTCCTATCTGAGCTCGGAAAAACAAAGATTTCCCTTTGACTAAAAGATGATAACCACTGGCACTGTGCTGCCAAGTGTTCCATCACCCAAAGCAAATTTTTTCTGCATAGGTCCAGAGAGCAAAATTTCAGACTTCGAAGGTCTTACAGTTAGTCTTTACCATAAATATTAAGTTCTAGTGTTAAGCAACCACAGACAATACATAAACTCAACAAAATGTTATTTACAAAGTGGGATTTGGCCCACAAGTCATATATTTTTTACTAAAATCCTACGGGGTTAGGAGCTTGTAGTCTTTAAAAAAATATTACAATAGGTGAGACTTTCTTGCCCATTTTATAATCAATCCTAACAAGCATTTCTTGAGTTTTTCACTAAGCACACAAAAAGCATAGCACAGAATATTAAAATTCACCTTTTGGGGCATATTCCACCATTATAGTATGCTGTTATCTCAGATGTGAAATATGATCCCTGCATTTTCCAGTCAGTCTGGTGTTTTGCCCTTTTTTTGCACATGATCTATCTTTGGCACACCCTATGTCTGCAGGGCACAGGCAGCTATCAGCCCCTTCTGCAGGAGTTCCTTGCACTCCAACCCATATAATGTGCCACATCCCAGTAATTCTTCCCCTAAACCTTGGAGTTAAGTTATTGAGCCAAGAAATATCTAAATGACTGAGAAATTATTTTGCAACCTGCTGAGAATCTCCTCTTTCCTTGTATTCTTTGATAGGTAGCTTTATAAGTTTTGTGGGCAAAGAAAGAAAAATATTTTTGGTGAATGAGGAAGACAAAATTGAATAGGGAAGGTATACAGGACTCTTTCCTGCATTGGGAACAAAAGCATTTATTTATATCTTAGTCCTCTGCATGTCAGAAGGTGAGGGATTATACAGTATGGTGCAGGAAGGAGCATCCTATGTCCTGAGGTGAATAATGTGTTCTACCACCTGGCAACAGATGAGAGAGGAACAGACTAGCAAAATATAGGTTCAAAGTCATATTTAGTGTTTCTGTGAAAAGTTATTTAAGGATTTTATTTTCTAAATTAATGCTTAGTCTCTTTAGCATCTTTGACATTAGAAAACTGTGGAGAGGAAATATGAAAGACTCACATAAGAACACTGAGTAAACTATGTAGCCAGATCCTAATGTATCCCAACCCCAGAGGGAAGTAAGATTAACTTTTGGGCACCAGGATGCCTAGTAATAACATTATGAGCTTTCTCCATTAGCAAGACCCCTGCTGTAGTTTCATGCCGTTTCATGCCTGGAATTGTAAGGTTCTGAACTACAAAGAAAGCAAAAAAAGAGAGAGAGAGAGACATGATACAGGAAAACAAGAACGATGGTGCCATTAGGAGAGGCTTTGGGGTCAGAAGATACAGGGGTTTGCTTTTACTTGGAATTACTGTTTTAATAAGCTTTTGAGATCGAGGAGAGTGAAGAAAACAAGAATCAAATGAGACTAGATTAAACACTACTGATGACCTGAGAGAATAATGGAGTAAAGTTTCTTTATCTCCCATTATGTTTGCAATAATCTGGCATTTCACCATGTACTTAGTTGGTCTGTTTAGTTGTTTGCACGTAGTCACTCCTAACTTTCCCTGTAAAGCAAGGTGACAAGCTCAGTCTCCAGGGATCAGTAGATGAAGTGGACCAGATCTGATAAAATCTCTAGTAGCTTGCACTCTGAGGAACTAGAGAGAATGTACCTTCATTTAATGGCATTTAAATTAAGTATCTTTAAAATACAAAGAAGCTTTGTGAAGTCCAAAGCAGCAGCAACGATAAGACACAAAGTGCTTTCACTCTTTTTTTAAATTTCCTTTAGATTTAAACCCTTCATAAATCCAGTTAAGTATCACTGGCGACATTGACAATTAAATCGCACAATTCTTCCATAAAGCTAAGATCTTTTTCTTGATCCTCTTTGTTTTTCTTATAAATTCAGATTTTTCCTGACTTTTGAATTATAGGCTAAGAAATTTAGAGTTTATTATTATGATTTTAGTTTAGGTGACAGAATTGAAGCCTACAAAGGTAAATTCATTTACTCAAGGTCAGAGTTCATGTCTGTTTTGAGTTGTAACTAAATCCCAAGTGTCTTAAATCCATCATCTCTGCCAATTTACTGATACTATGTATCAATTTTTTTTTAAATGCCCAAAGGTTTTCATTCTAAACTGAGATGGCATTCAATAGATAACTCAGAGAATGTATAAGGAAGTCATCATCCCTGCTGGCCCTTACTGGCACCCAAGAGAAGATCCCATTGAACCACTTAGGGCTCAAATCCTCAACTCTATATTCTGCAGGTCACGAAGGAAACTAAAAGATTAGAGACAATTGGCAAAGTAATTAGTGGGGACTAGAAGTCCCTTATAGTACAGACTGAGCAAGTGTGTGTTCTAGTGATGCATGACAGTTGTGGTACCTTCCTACAGAGAGGACACTAGTGTAAATTAGAGCCCAACTTCCCCACTCAAATTCAAACCAGTAACCGCTTGTGCCAAAGCTTTAAAACAAGGACAATATGAGTCTCTGCAAAATTAAACTTACAGAACGGCCCTGTATTCTGACATTATAGCCTGTGGAGGTGATGGCTATATTCAATGTACTTTTACAAAAGCAGTTGTTTCCTACCACTTATAGCATTCTTAAGTAGCCAAATAATCAAATAATATTTGGCAAACTGTTAGCCTCAGTTCTTAGAAGTTTTACTCAATCTGTGAAAAATATCCAGAAACCAGAAAGCAAGAGGTTTGTCACACTAGATTTAGTACATTCTGGAGACTGCATACCTAAGTCTAAATTTTATTATGAACTATTAAAGCAAGCCATTTATTTTACCGAGGTCCCAGGACGTTACACAAGCCATTTATTTTACTGAGGTCCCAGGAAGTTACTATTCTAAACATTGTTCACTTTGTATTAAAATAATGTTTAATCTCAGTGAGTTTATGCATTAAAGGCACAGAACAGAACAGGTGATTTCCAAATAATTGTAGGATAAATGATAGAATGGAAAGATCAGTTGATAAACAGACATACTTAAAGAAAAACAGATTTCTAAGAACTATGTGGAAAGACAATTTATGCTATGAAAATAAGTCTGTGTATTAAATATAGAGGATTTTTTTTCCTCACGTTAGGCCTCATAGTAAAATAGAGCTATTTTGGAGCGTTGAATTAGCCCATATTTGAGACGCATGATCAAACTGTTTCCAGAGAAGGACAAATACTATAGCCCCCACCCCAAATGAGGAATTTCATCTACACAAAGGCGATTGTGAATTTTTATCTATAGTCTTCGTGTCTTCTCTCCTTTTGTCTCTTGGGTAATTTATACCAATAATCTCTGCTTCATAAAACTTATTCTCTACATATTGAAAATATGACACTTAATTTAAGCTAATAAGGAGAGATTCTTAGCAATCAGAGGTTTGAGTCCTGAATCAGGTATAAGGATTGTATTATCAGTAACCAACTTAACAATGGTTACCTTTAGTTAGTGGGGATTTTCATTCTCCACAATATCCATATTACATTTGTAATCAGGAAGAAGAGATATATGTTGTTTTATTGAGTGTGAAAGAGTATAGCAGGAGGCCAACAAGGGACATCTTGTGAATATTTAGATCTAGAAGTTCTGGCAGATTGGTGGGGGGCAGTGAATGAGAATGAATCTTTTCCCACGAGTTGAATTATGATGTAAGACCATGCAAGGGAAACTGCTGGATAAATCTGACAATAACGACAGTGACGCACAGGGCTCCGTGTAGCTGAGCACACAGTTCCCCGAGGTCAGTCCTGTTCATCAACTAACAAATGGTGCATGAACACACCAGGTGGTCATATAGCTGTAGTGGGCACAAGGCATCCTGTAAATGACCCGTTACCAGAAAGCTTAAAATCTGTGCTCCAGGATCCCAGCTGGGACATGCAGCAGCCATCAGCAGACACTTGGAAATATGACTGACTCTTTAGCCCAGCCTCTCCTCACACCTAACCAGCCCTCATCTGTGCGTCCGCGTGTTAGGTGTAATAAATGCAAGAAAGAGTGCAGTTCTGAGTAAGTAATTAAAAACTTTTCACTCCTCCCACTTCTCTCTTCCTCTTCCTTCTCTCCCTTGATAAGATGTCCAGAAAATTAAACCAGCTGCAGATTGAGACTATTTTCCATGTAAAGAACATCTGTCACAGTGGCTACAAAGACTGTCTTAATGAATTAAAACATTTGATTACCTTTAATCCCAGAGAACGCCTCGGTCTCTTCAGTCATTTAGTTTATCAGGGTGGTTTGGTTCTTCTTTCTTCTCACATGAAGCGTATGACTGTAGTCCATCCCCAAAGCTCTGAGATCTTCCAGCAGATGTTGTTTTCTACATCTTCAGTTCATTCCCTTGTGAAAATGGGAAAAAGCCTGCAATACACATAAATTTGGAGGAGAAATGAAAATCTCTATCATGAACACAGTTTTAGAAATAGCTGGTCAAACAAATGGTCCAAGTGTGGTGCCTGGAGCTACTTAAACAACAGGATTGTTTAAAGATAAAAGCAGCCACTTTTAAATATCAGCCCTAGTAGTGATTCCCACACTTAGATTTAAGAGACGGGTGAGTTTGCTGATTTTTTTTTTTTTAATCTCTATTTTGCTTTCTGGGATCACTTCGTTTGGTGTTTGTTAGTGTTTGAATTTACCAGAAGCTTCTCATCAAATTGTTAAAACTGAATCACACATAAAATGTGTTTTAAAAATCACATATAATGGGATTTTTAAGAAATTGCTTATTTCTAAAAATCTTCCTGTTTGACAAGAGCTTTACAATTCAAAAGACTGAAACAGGAAATTGATAATGTACTGAAGTTATTACTGATCCAATAACCTGTGTTTTGAAAAGGTCAAGCAGTGCTACTGCAAAACAAATATTCATCTTTGCGGCCATTAAAACCTGATTTCACTTTTCATTTGCCACATTCGGAGTCTGCTTTATGACTGAGCTGTTTTGTCTGCCTTCGCTGCCAAATGTCATTACATAGCTTTCTTTATCACATGAATTGGCAAAATAATTCCTTATTGAATTTTTTTACTGCAGTTTCAATTTTCAGATCGCTTGCGATTTTCTCTGGGTCAGACACCGCGTGGATGCTGACGCGTAATTATTGAACCCATGAACCCATTCACCCTGTCAGTTGCCGTTCACGTAGGCTCTTTTCTGCACTTTCTTCACTGTGATGTGTTTTCATTAGAGAGAATTTCAGAGTTAGTGCATTTTGGAGAGTCAGTCACCATGTTGGACCTAATAGCACCTCACCCACTGGAGAAAGGTCCCATTTGAAAATGATGTGTCTCCCTCTCAGTCTCCCTGGCCCTATGGAACACAATCTACCAGAAACTTCTCATCAGATTGTTAAAACTGATAGACGCAACTCAGAAATCTGAAAAGTGCTTCACTTTTATTTTTCTCATTTATAAAACTGTCTTCTAGAGCCCAACATAGGGATAAGTGTGTCTTTTTGCTGTTCTGCCCCAAACTGACCTAGCTGATGGACAGTTTGGATATTATATAAAATAGCACGGAACTGAATTTTTGCTCTTGTTGTCATCTTTTTGGGGGGTGGGGTGCCGGGAATCGAACTCAGAGCCTTGCACTTTCAAGTGCTCTACCGCTGAGCTAAAGCCCCGCCCCATGTACTCTTCTGGAAAACATGACCCTAAAACCAACACCCTGATTTTCAAAAAATACAATATTTTTATTTGCTTTTCCTAAAATACCAATCATTAAATGTCATGGATGGTCTTTTGATGCAAAAATGATTCCGTACTGGAGTTACAGATCCCCCAGCTCACGTTATGAGAAATGTGAGCACAAAGCCTGCATGTGCATGTGAAAGAACATTGGTATGCTTCCACGTCATATGTACACAAAATTTCATAAATGTCCTACAGTTACAGGTCTCTGAGATATTTTTAACTTTTGGGTTTCATATAATTTCAAAGCTGGAATAACGTTGTAAGAAGAGTACATAGAACACACATCCTTACATGTGCTTTACCATTTTCTCTCTGTACAGATGACTCTCAACTTTTACAATAAACTCATTTTAAGCTGCAAATGCATCTCCCTAAACATCACAGAAAATATCGAAATTCAGAATTTTATGGATGGCTTCTAGTCAGTGAGCATTGCTTTTGCACAATCACCAAGTTGAGAAACCATTCAACCCATTGTCAGTTGGGGATCATTCGTATATATGAATATGTGGATATAAATTACACACATACAGATATATCAGAGTCAAAAGAGTGTGTGTTTATAAAATATAGATGTATTTACCCTGAACAACTTGCCAAGTAAGTTGCAAACATTCCCTTTGCCCTAAATGATGCAGGGTGCAAAATGATTCAGTGTGCATTTCCTAAAAAGGGCTTTCTCTCTGAGTATGATTATCTAAAGCAGGAGGTGTGTCCTTGGCGCATTTAGATCTCATTGAGAGTATATATTCAAAGTGCACTAATGCCTTCTTAATGGGCTTTGGAATTATTTTTTCCAGTTCCTGATTTAGTCTGCGATCATTTCATTTAGTTGTCCAGTTCTAGCTCAACAAATTTTTGAAGCGCTCTCTGGATACAAGTATATTGCTTTGTTTTACTTCCGCATTTGTGCTGGTCACAGATTAAGTGGTGAATTAACATGGAAGCAGGGAGTTTCAGCCTACACTGCAAGATTCCCTCTCTCAGGACTAACTAGACTTATAGCAAAGAATAGTTATGCCTTAGACAGGACTGATAGAGGTTATTCTGACCAACTGATTGACTTCCATTAATGCTTTTGCTTATAACAACTGCCAGTATTGAGCACTTACTATGTGCTAAGCATAGGAGACACAGGAATACAAGAAAGAGACAAAGCAGAAATGACACTGGTGGAGCAAACTGTCATTTCCTTCATCAAATGGTCTTTAAATAAAAGTGTGATGACAAATTCTCATTTGCGCTCTGAGTGTCAGAAGCAAAAGCATTGTGGCCATAATGAAGAGGGACAAGCCAGGGGCTGGCAATGGGAGCAGGGAAACCAATGAGGAAGTTCTATTTGAGCTGAATAATCTAAAATAAGTGGGAATTAACTGAGCAAAGAGGAAGGAAAAGGCAAAGGCATTTGAACTTGCAAGAAATTTAAGACATAAGAAAAATCAATCATCTCTGAGGAGGAGTCATTTGAGAGCAGCGACTATCACACAGGAATTTGTCCCAGGATGAAAAGAAACAACTAAATGGCTTTGGGTTCTTTGTATCTTTGAATGAATACAGATGACAGGGAATTTTATAATCCTGCACTGCCCCTTGGAGGGGAGGGCGTAGGCTTTGCGAAAGATGGAGAACTAGTGGTTAAAATGCATTCGCTGAGGAAGTGTTTTTTGTTCTTTTGTTTTGGTTTTATGTCTTAGCTACTTTTTCATCTCTGGGACAAACTACCCAATGTGCACAAGTTGGTGGAGGAAAGGATTTTTATAGTTCATATTTCGTAGAGGTTTCAGTCCATAGTCAGCTCTCTCTGAGGCAGGGTGGCATGACAGAGGAGAAAGAGTCCATGGCAGGCAGGAAGCAGCAAAAAGCAACAGCCTGCCTTCCATGTTGTCCTTTTATCCCATTCAGGCTACAAGCCTAATGGTTGGTGCCACCCACACCTAGGGTGGGACTTTCCATTAGCCATGCCCAGAATCACAATAACCAAATCAGTAGACTAATCCAGTCATCACACCCTTAAATCTATATTCACACACTCTTAATCCACATTCATGCACCCTAGATCAAACCACCTCCCAAAATCCTCACCTATGAGCACAGGACATGGCTTTGGGGGAAAATCTAGACGCAAGCCGTAACATCTTTAAAAAGGTGATTATTCTGTTGGCACACCAACTGCTACCACTAAAGGGGAACAATGATGGGAATATAAAAGAGTCATCAGAGCCATTTACAGATTCTCAAATTTTAAGTGATACTTTAGGGTTTGGTATATAGCTGTGCATTATTTCTTCAAGCAGAGTTTTGATATGGAAAGTGTAATTTAAAAGTGCATACAAATTTTGGACATTTTACATCTTGGAGAGCCTATTAGTATATTACACAGCAGTCCTTTAAAGTGACAGATGATGTCTCCTTCTATGCCGGAGATGAGAATTGAGGGTGTTGACGGAGTGGAGATTAAGTACTGATCTCCTTACAATCCAGACACTACAGAGAAAACATTCCTTCTTCCCCACCACCAACCTGATTACGGTAGCCAGTATCTGTTATGTAATTTTAAAGTAGGTGATCGTTTCCCAATAGGACTGATGATCCAGAAGGAAATGGTGTTTATATGGTTAGATTTATTAATACTTATCCTATAATAAAAACTGAGATTTTTGAGTCTATAGTTGGAATGAAAAATACTTTTTTTTAACCAGGACTGTATATTAATATTGATAACAATAAAGAAATAATAGTCCAAGAATGAAATAATAGGAAATCTAATCCAGGATTCCTGCCCTTACCACGGAAGTTTTCTAAGTCATGCTTTGGATTGTTAATGGCATCCCACAATTGGGTTGGAACTTACACGTTCTCCATTATCAGGTGGAGAACAGAATGTTTTCTTTCTGTCATTGCCCATTCATGGTCACTCTCTGCTTAGAAAAATCCACCAATTCTGCTGCTGACTGCATTTTATAAGATTACTGCTGATTACCATTTAGACTTCTTAAGTGACATAGCACATATTATGGAGTTAGGAGCCAGTAGCCACCAAGGTCAATAGTAGTAGTTTGAATTAGTTATAAATGAATTGTCTTATTGCCCATACAAGGATCAATATAGATATGCTGCCACCAAAGCTTAGTGTTAGCCCCTGAACATTTTGGTTTTTTTTTTATTTCTGAGGGATAGCAGACTTCTCTGAAGTTTTTTTTCATTGAAGGACATCGCTAGTGAGTTTCTTTTCAGCAGAACAGAACTGAGCTACGATAACAACATCATCTACACACCCAGCCTACCGTGTCCACAGAATCCACTGACTTATTTTTTTATTAATACGAAGGTGCCTGCATAGCCACAGCACTGCTGAGTGTATTTCATTACGATGCAATGCTTCGCTCAACACACTCTGAATGGAGAAGATATGCTCTGTGGCTTCAAATTCAGGCACTTCCCCCAAGCCGGGCTTGTTTATCTGTCCGCAACACACTTGGAGCATTTGAAAGAGTGATGATGAGGTTCGTTCATGCTATAAAAATGTGTTGAGAGTCATGGCTGCTTCCTTCACAATGGCCCCGGCATGGGAGGATGGAGAAGGTCATTGTCACCACACAAATGACTATCTATTTGCCTCTGCTATAATTTCGCCAGGAAAGCTGCATCATTTCAAAATGAATGGAGTTCTAGGGAACATTTAGGGTGATAGCACCTTAGTTGTAACTTTGTAAGACTCTTTAACAAGCTTGCAGAAAGTAAGTTTGGAATCTAGAACGGTTTGTTCTCTTTCTAGAAATGAAATAAAGGATGCTCTGTATTTATGTAGGATCCTTTATCTGGCCATGGAATTTGATTATGGGCTCAAGATTATGGAGCCGTGCTCTCTTGACTCTAAATAATGATCAAAATGGTTTTGCTTTCTCAATGTTAGAATGAAGGCAACTTTCTGGAAGAATACTCGGTTACTCCCACTCTGCACGCCCCTCTGTGACAGAGGAACTCAGTGAGAGAGGACAGCTTCATATTTAACTGTTCGTCTTCTGCAAGTGCCCAAACAAAAAAGACTGGTGGGACTCAGAGGGAGGCCACTGCCTGTCACTAAGCCTAAAAGTTAGAACAGCCCACAGGCCTGAGAGTGCCCCCAGACTCTCGCCTAATGCCACTGGCCAGGACTCAGGAAAAGAAAACTTGGTTTACTGTTCAATGTACAAATTCATCTATTTTTCAATGGAGGATAAGTTGTTCATCTTTAAAGCAAAGGTTAAGTAAAGACACAGGCGAAGTAAACTTGCTGTTTGGTTTTAATGGACTGAGCTACTTAGTTTTCTATTGCCATCCTCCCAACTCATTCACTCCACAAAGGGAGACTTGCTCAGCTAACTATTCAGGCAATTCTGAGTAATTTGGGACAAGACATTCTTAACTCGCTGTAAGCCTCCTATTTTTGGTCCTCTCGCTCTCTGATTGATGAGATGGGAAGGAGCTTAAATGAACTCACTTTTTTTTAAGATGACACAAGTATCAAATTGACAGATAAACTCCAGGGAGGTTCTGGTCCATTTGAGGAAAGAGTTTGTATGAGGCCTTTAAGGGGCAACAATCCTATTAGAGATAGAGACCACCGAGGAATCATGAGGAAAAGAAATATGAAGGAAATGTCTACATTCACTAGGAAATTGGTGCTGGGGAGTGTATTTTAAGAAACATACTTGCTTTCTCACCAGCTGTACCACTTTTTCCAAAGGGACTAAAAACTGAATACTTTCTCTGAAGCTTAATAGTCTTATCACCCACCACATCGTTATTCTCTTCTGCATGATCCTATTAAATTACTCAAGAACTAGTGAATGAGTGTTCTCCCATGAGCACTAGTCATGTTGCAGGATGTTAACACAGAATTAGGTCAGGCTGTGGAGATTTCACACATGCAAAGTGGGAGAACGTTTCCTCTGGTTAGACAAGGTGTACAGATTGCCTTGTGCTCTCCACACAGGCTTTTGGGTAAACTCATGGAATCATGAGAACTTCTTGCAGATTTCTTAGAGACCGTGTATAGTTTTCTATTTATCTTACCAAATATGGGGGTTTTCTAGCTTCTCTCACAGCCATTTTGGTTAGGCACAGCCCTGCTGCTCGGAGATGTCAGGATGAACTCTCTCCCCCTCTGTGCCTACTGCTCACTAGAGACTAAAACTGATAATCTGGCTACTGGCAACGTTCCCCTGCAACAGCTAATAAAGTGTTATGGAAAGATGCCAGCCACAGCCAGCTTGCATTAAGCATTTAAAATACTATTTAAGATCATTTCTGCTGTCGGGGACTTAAAGTCACAGGCAGATCCACCTTCTAGTTTACAGCTTCCTTTGCTATCAAGTTCTTTTATATGTTCTATGATTCCCTACAAATACTTGCTCTCTCTCTCTCCCTCCCGCTGCTCCCCTTTTCCATTTTCCCTTCTTCCTCCCTCTTTCACCTTTCCCTCCTTCCCTCCCTCTCCACTAAGTTAGTGCTTAGTTTATTTCATATGTATTTTTCTTGCTTATGTAAAAATCTTATAATACTGTAGAATAAGTACTTTCGTACATTATTTCTTGCCTCCATAACACCTCTAAAGGCATCACAATATGGAGTGTCTCCTAAATTGTATTTTGCACCATGGCAAGGTGGGAAGATGTACATATACTGTGTATCAGAGACATGAGGCTAGCGCTGGTCTACTTTTAAGTGCCTTCATGACCGTGAGTTAATACTTTAGATTCTCTACCTTTACCTTTAAAATAGTAGTTCCAATCAGAGGGCAGTTCTGTGCCCAGGACATTTGGCAGTATCTGGAGATACTTTTTTTTTTTTTTGTAAACAGGAAGATACAGTACTAATGACACCTACTACACAGAGTCAAGGCACAGTGCTAAATACTACAATGCACAAGAAGCCTACAACAGACAATTACTTAACCAAAACTGACAGTAATGTTGAAGTTAGGAACTTCCTTTTAAATATAAATAATGATATCTGTTCAATTTATCACAAGATTATTGTGAGACTCAAACATATAAAAATACAAAAAGTGTTCTTCCATGTTTAATGCTAGTGCTATGTGGAATCATTCAGCTGGCTACCACCAAACTTAGTTTTTTAAATGAAAATGAATTTTCCTCATGAATTAAAATTAGAAATGAAGTTATCAGATTAAAATATATTAAATCTGCCCATTGAATCTTCATTTTATGGTTTTAAACCAATTCTCTAAACATAAAGAGAAACAATGAAAAAATATTAAGCTTAGAAGAAACCTGCCATTCAGTGACTAATATAGATAAAGAAAATTGGAATCCATGCAACTAATCGACTTTTCCATTAGTGTACAGCCATGAAATATATTTCTAATAGAAGCAAGCTGAAATGATAAGTTGTTTGGATCACATTAATTAACATCCAGTTCTATTAGATTTGTTCCTGAGGTTGGGTTCATTTTACAGGTACTGATGAATATCAAAATTAACAATATCTGACCACATTAAATTAGAATAAAATATGTTTTACATTGAAGGCAAGCTTTAATAATGGCCTTTTATATTAACTCAGATAACTAGAGATAGTAAAAGAATGAATTAAATTCCAATGAGCCAAACTACAACACTGCTAATAGTAATATGAGTCAACCCTTTCTATTGTTTTATTTTGTATAAATAAATAAATATAGCTATAGAGTTTACAAGGCATTATAACAGATACTAGCTTCTTGTCTTATTTTTGTAATATAGTCCTCTAAAGTTCTTTTTTTCTGTTTGTTTTGTCTGTTGTAGAGGTCCTGGGGTTGAAACTACTGAGCTACGTCTCTAGCACTCCTCTAACAATTTTAATTTAGGATACATGGATGGACAAAATCTCCTAAATTTCCCCACAAAATTATATTTACACAAGCATTTTCATTGGGAAAGAACATGGAGTCTCCATGTGATTCTCAGTAGAATCTGTTATCTAAGAAGTTGAGAAGTTGCCATTAAAATAAAAGCAGCTTATAAATGTTCATTTGCACCCAAGCTCTTCTTAAATGATTTTGTATTTACTTATTAATCTATTAGCAGATCATCTGCAGAGGTACCAACTGACCAAAAATTTTAAATTCAAAACTGACGTATACAGTTTTCTTCTTCAAAAATTCAGATCGATAGCTCAGCCATAAAGCTAAATTGAATAATTATGCAAATCCAGCACAACAGTATTTTTTTTTTTCCGGTGCTGGAATCGAACTTGGGTCCTTGTGTTGCAAGGCAAGCACTTTAACCACTGAGCTAAATCCCCAGCCCACAACAGTATTTAATTGGACCTTTTAGAATGAAAATAACCCAGGTGTGCAAACTCTCTGCAATCTGGAGCAACCATTTTAACATATATCTGCCAAATAACAACATCTTATAGGTAAACAAGCAGAGGAAAAGAGCTCCGGCCACCCTCAAAAAAGTGCACGTGAAAGAACATGTGCATTATAGGCCTCTCACATCCCATCTGGATGTTACAGAAGACACACTGAATAAGAACAATTGCACAGGGGCTGGGGATTTAGCTCAGCGGTTAAAGTGCTTGCCTTGCAAGCACAAGGACCTGAGTTTGATCCTCAGCACCAAAAAAAAAAAAAAAAAAAAAAAAAAAAAAAAAAAAAAAAAAAAAAAAAACCCACAACTGCACAGAGAGAATTGTCCCATATCTGCTAATAATATTAAAAATGTTCTCAGACCTTAAAAAGTTGGAACAAAGAAAACACAGAAATCTAATGTTTCTTGTTACTACTGAGGTTTAACATAGCACAGTGGGAAAGCAAACTCCATTACGAATTCTAGCTTTCCACCTGGCGTCCATTCTCTGCATTTTCTTTCTTTTATTGCTGCCCTCTCCTGCCACTGGTAAGGGATTCTCACGTACTGCTCTTTTAACTACGAAATGTGCAGAGTGCATGTGATAAGACTCCTCACTGGTTCAAGAAATGGAAAGAACTGGGCCCTCTGGGAGCAGAGGGCCCAGTTCTTTCCATTTCTTGAACCAATAATTTAGGTATCATTTACTTCTCAATGTCACAGCTAAAGACACAACATTTTGCATGAAAATGTCACTGTCGAGAATATTACGTATGCGTTTCTAAGGTGAAGGCACACACCTGTGCTCATTTGTGGTCTTAGTAAAGACCCTACCACTCAGCATGGCAGAAAGGGGCTAGGGCAAGATTTGTCAACAACTGTGTTCTAAATTATTAGTAAATCCTTGAAAATAACAAAGTCAAAACTCAAACCGCACAAGTTTGCATTCGTCCTCAACTACGTTTTAACAGGAGCAGCAGTAGCCACAGATTCGAGTATCCTTTTTCCTGAGGCACATTTTGCTTCTCACTCTCCTCCTTCTGAGGACGAACAGAACCACAGGAACTTGTCCAGATCACAGAGACCACTTTTAGGGTCCCTTTAAAAAGCAAAAACTCAGTCATCCCACACTGTTCACCTTTTCCCGTTCATGATGTTGTACTTGTAAAATAAGTAGAATTTTTATTTGCCAATTTAAAACAAAAATCTAAAAGCATTGGGAACCCGGTCCCTCTGCTCAACCTGGTACGTAGTCACTGGTACTTGTGCCTACAGAATATGTCATTGTAAAACACTTTCTTATGCACTGTAACACTTTTAATTATATAGATAAATAAATATTAATATTATTCTCTGAAATTTTATTTTGGAAAAAACTCTGCATCTAAAGATTCTGCCTTTGATTTTTTCCTTATTCACTCTGTAGGCCTCTATTCTAGGATTTGTGGCTAATTTGCCCATGGGGTGCCCCATTGGGAAGTCTTTCTCTCGAAAGAAAATGGAATTTGGTGTGTAGGAAGAACCGAACAGCCACATTTTAGAGGGATTAAATGAAAGAAATTGGAGGCAACCCACAGAATTATTCAAGCCAGAATGTGGCCATTGCCTTAGGATTCAGATTTTTCCTAACCAAAGTGGTTTGGAACTCAGTATAAGCACAGGTAGTTAGAACTGCAACACTAGCTCACATCCCTGCACAAAACACATAGGTTGGTAATCATGATAGTCACATAAGAAATCTGACAGCAATAGCGGTGGAACATCATAACATCACACTTGGCCACTGTTATCAAGAAGCAGTCTGGAACAAGATGGAATAGCCGAGCTTATCTATGGATGGCACTTGTAAACTACACACATTTTAATCAAAATCTTGTCTTTTACCCTTGATTTCCAAGTTCCCACAACTCTGCATCACAAAGGTAGAATGTTTTCTAGTAAGATTTCTAATGCTATATAAAGAAATGTAAAAAAAAAAACTTATTCCTTTAAACAAACAACAGTCCACTAGATGCTACTAACAATTCTGAGAATTTAAATTGAAAGGGGTCCAGAATGACAGAGATGTTAAGTGCAGCCCACAGCTCTTGTTTTTACAGCATACTCTGTCTTCCTAGCTGGCTTTCTGGAAGTCATCAGTTCCATGAGTAACACATTGGGTCAGGCTTGAATAATACTCATGCAAACTCTTTCCAGTTGACATCTGATACACCTCGAGGTTGACAAAACCAAGAGCCCGACTTCTGCTAGGAAATATTATACTTTTAGTGTCCAGTCTGGCTGGTGAGAATGTTCTTCCACAACAGATAAAAGTAGCCTACATGATACAAAGCTACTGGTGGTGTTTCCAACTCTGCTTTTCAAAACCTACGTAGGTTTCTTTTGTTTGGCCACAATTGTAATTGGAGGCCTCCGGCAGAGAAAGATCTGCTCACAGCTTCGCAGTACTGATGGGTTATTGCTGCCATGGTTTCTGATTACCTCAGATCGAGGTGTCCAGAGAACCTCACATACGTGAACATTAGCACAGTAAAAAGGATTGAGGTTTAGAGCTTCCCAAAGCAATAAAAGTTAGTTGTATCCATCTCTTCTAAACACCAGAACTGCTAGATTGAAAACTTGTAGTGGTTTACCTAGTACCTACAAAAATATTAAAATAAATCCCTGACCAACTCACTCCTAAGTCACCCTTTTCTGATCCCTCATTCTATTGATCTCTGATTTCTGTATGGATCCATTTAGCACTGTGCACTGCTAATGTGCACAGTGGGGAATCAGTTTTCAAGCCCTCATCCTCACATTCCTAGACTCCCTATTTTTTCAGCTCTGTTTCCAAGCCCAGCATTACACTCCATCATTATCCCCAGTAAAACTATTAGCTTCCTATATTATGCTACGGTTTTGTCATTTCACTTCAAGAAATACAACTTGCAGTCCTGTTCTAAAACCCCCCAAGGTGAAAGTGTTCTAAAATGCTTATTAATCGGCTTTGGATTCTTAAGAGAAAAGGCGACAGGAAACAAAGCTTCCGTTAACATAACAATATACTGTTAGGGAAATAGCAACTACAGTTTATCTGAAATACACAGCAAATGATAGTATTGCTTTTTTAAACAGGTTTCAGTTCCATTAACATTAACATTTGTCATTGATTTTGTCAAAAAAAAAAAACATCTTATGTAACCTTTGTTATACGGGCACTCAAATGGGGTACAGAGACTTTAAGTCACTTACTTGAGACTCTGTTTTATGACCAGTAAGTCAGATTGCCTCGAAGTCCTGTTTCTTAATGTTGTGTCTCTCTAGCAAGGTCAAGAGAGCTTACTTTCTGGAAGCATTGCTTGTTAGTAGGATGGATAACCTGTGGGAAAACACCCAGCAGCATCCAATTTTACTTATCTCCCTCATTTCTCTGAAAATACATTGAACAGATTTCCCCATCTCTTTCTCTTTCGTGGGGTTTTCCTTTGGGCCACACATAGTGAATGCAACTGCTTTACAAAGTTATTTTTTTCACTGCTCACAGTTTTTGATGTCATTTTCTGTAGAAGTATCAGAGAGTGTTTTTCTCCGGAGACTTTCACATAGTCAAGTCCTTGCTTTGGGTTTTCTTTCCTTCTGAACCAGTCCTCAGGATGTAGCATAATCAAATGTCTTCAACTCTGAAGGTTGTTTAGAAGCTAAAACACACATTTTCCCACAATTAAGCTCTGGATGCAAAATCCTTCTCCCTTAATCCACGCCCAGAGTACAGCGGGAAATGTCTTCATTTTTTAATAGTTACTTATATTTTCCCTGTATATATTTGTCCTTTATAGGAGAAAAGAGTGGTATTGACTGTTGCTCTCAAAAAATTTTGTGCGGCAGCTCAAGACAACAAGGAGTTCAAGACAATAAGGATGTTCTTGATAAACTGTTTATATGACAGCCAATGTATTATTACTGAACAATCCATCATTTCCAATATCTGCCTTTCTTTTGCATAATGCAAGGAATCCTAGCAGGCCCAGCATTACACTCCATCATTTTCCAAAGACAATACTCAGCCCTGTATGAGTTTTTAAATTTCAGCTTTCAATACTATGCATTTGGAAAAAAATGGCTCAGAGCCTTGGAAAAACATTATTCTAGATTAATATTGTGAAATGGGAATAAAATTAACTGGCAAACTTCTCACAGGGAAAAACTGAGCACAATGAGCGCTCAAGACAGAGATTATAAGGACGTTTTGAGTTTCATTATGCTGATTTTCTTAATTCAAGATGGCATAGGTGCTAAGAATAAAACCTTTAATTTTCCCAAATCTTTAAATCCCTACTTCATACGGTTATCATATGTACCATGAATTCTTAAAAATCAAGTCATATATCCTTCTAAAGCTGCACGAGCGAGCAGTATCAGGATCTGTGCACTCTTTCCAGGGAGAGCGAGTCTTGGCCACCATATCGAAGAAAGTTTACCATTTTCTGGTTGAGGATTAAAAGGACCAGATGGCCTCTAGTACTTCTGTTTTCAAACTTCCTCTAACCCTAATCTGCAGCCACGCTCGTGTTTTGTTCTTGTCTTACACCTTATCCTATATCACCATGGCACTCTGATACACATGGTAGGCTTTGTGGGTTTGACAGACACAATAAGAACCACTTCTGCCCTTTTTGAGATCACTATTCAACAGATTCCCCAAAAAAGCCATTTTACTAAACATCCCAGAACAATAATGTGAAGACTACCTATTTGGAGCTGTCAAATGACAAAACTACAACAAATTTCAATTAAAACTCCATTGGCCGTATGCATGATCCTAGAATCAGGAAACATCTTAGAGTTCAGGTGAGTAAAGGAGAATTGTTTCAGAGGCGAAATGGGAATGGAGAAAGCAGCCACAGGCAGACAAAAGTAGACTGCTCATTTTATAATTGGTTTTCTTATAGGATTTAAACAGAGATGTCTTTAACATACTGGCCCAAAGTACCTGGGTCTTTTCTGATCGACTGCTATGAATCTTTTGTTTTTAAGGCAATCTGGCTCATTTCAGAGTTGTTTGTTTATGTGGCTCTGAGTGACTCTGTCCCACATCAGTCTGCTCTGCTGGGGCCTAGTGCAGAAAGCTAGTCCAAAGCAATGGCTTTCCATAACTTTTAACAGGCTTGAGATATACAATAAAATACTGGAGAATTTTAAGAAAGAAAAATATAATTCTCTCTTCCCACAAGTGGTTTATGGGGCTTTTAAAAAGAATTGGTATAGAGTCAATGATGCATTTGGACTTGGTATGAAAAAATATGATGTAAGACAGAAATACGCACTTTAATGTGTTAGAAAAATAGCAAAAGAATCAAAGCATTTAAATTATTTTAATAGGAACTTATTTGAACACTGAAGTTTGCACCATGACAATCTTAGAGTAGACATAATATCCAAAAATATTTATTCTGTGGTCCTAAAGGTAGATAAATTATCATATACCAGTAAGACAATTATTTAGCCTTTTAACATTTCTGAAAGTATGAATGTATCTATGTATTTATTTTTTTTGTTTTGTTTTTTTTTGGTTTTTTTTTTTTTTTTTTTTTTTTTTTTTTTTTTTTTTTTTTTTTTTTTTTTTTTTTTTTTTTTTTTTTTTTTTGGTGCTGGGGATCGATCTTGGGTCCTTTTGCTTGCAAGGCAAGCACTTTAACCGCTGAGCTAAATCCCCAGCCGTATCTATGTATTTAAAAGAATGCTTTTATATCTAATATCTCCTTTGCTTGATTCTACATACCCAACGAAGTTTACCTTCATTTCATAAACAAGAGAGATTAGGATTTATTTCAGGTCACAGGAGATAGGTTATAGCTGAGATTATAGTCACATAGGACTAAAGGCCCATTTCTCTTTTTGCACTATCATTGACTACAATCCACTCTACAACCTTTCCAGGTTAAAAGAACAAATTTAATGAAGCACTTAGGGCACTGCTTTCAAACCTGATTTTGGAAGAATCACTTGAAGAACTTTCTCATACAGATGCTTAAGTATTTACCATCATCCTGCCCCTACAGCCTTTAACAAAAATACTGATTTAGTGAGTCTAGTTTAGTTGACCCTGAGACTATGCAACAAAGTAGATCTCGGGAGGCTCTCTGAATATCAACTCCTGATGTGCAGTTAGGACTCACAAGGCAGAGTGTGAGGTCCTAGAACCTCCTAGGGAAGTTGATTTTGTGTCTGAAGATTAGCTTATTTCTAATTTCCAATACTCATAGGAAATTTAAAACAAAACCTTCAATTTTTTTTAAAAGATAGCACGGTGGTTTAATAGAAAACATGTAGAACTCTGGCCAGCTGTAGCTATTCAACTTCCAAATTGTATAATTTGGGCAAATAACTTAGCTTACTGAAGCTCAGGTTTACTAATTTGGAAGATGTAATTCTAGCAATTAAGTACAATAAAATATCTAATGCATTTACAATTTCTGGCGGAGAGCAAGTTCTCAACACTCTTAAGAACATTTCCTTCCAGAAGTAGGCTTCAGGTTAATTAGTGTTTTAACTATATAATTACAATTTATATGTAATTATAATTTATGTTTTCTCTTTTTTCATATTTGCAAGGAAATCACTATGTCAACCATTTTATCGTATGTATTTGTCCCTGAGTATCTATCATAAGTAATCTAGAGACCCATATTTATTGAACTTTTAGAGCAACTAGGAAATTCTCATTGCTCCCTCTCTAATCTACAGTAATTTAGTTAAAAAAAATAAAAAAAGCAAAGTGAGCTTATGTATGTCTTGCCCACTCAGGCAGCTCTACATTCATCTTCTGTCTTATAAAACGGCTGCTTGAGACTCAGAAGAGATATAGTCAAAATCAACAGTCATGGTACAGCATCTTCATGTCCAGTACAAACTTCTTGGGTAAGCATTTCGTTTTGTTTGCACAGTACTAATTACTATGAAGAAAGCACCTTGGTAGTATTGATTTTTATGAACACTACATTCCTAGAAATGAAGACAGATTTCAAATTGTCAAGTTCAGTTATTTCCCGTGTACAGCTTACAGAATTTAAGGGTCTTGCAGGGAGGAGGCAACCACACTGTTGAGCTATCTGCTGCTACCACCCAGAGAAACACCAAGAGAAAGAAAATTCTGGTCCTAATGATAGAATAGATGAGTTTTATGGAAAACGGGAGCAAAATAAGCCTTCTTGAATAATGTATCACTCTGCAAACTTAATCATCAAGTTTCATGGAATCAGTCCAGGGAAAGGGTCCCACAGCTTCCCACTTCTGCTGTTGGTGGCTTCAGGGCTCCAGCAGACAAAGATACCAAGTACATTTTCACTAACCCGCTCCCCATTCCCCATTAATAATCTGCTTGGCTCATTCCTTCCACTGCCTAAGGTCGACCGTCAATGTTAGGCCGCGTTATGTCTGAATATTTTACTGTATCTTTAGCCTACACAACAGCAAAGGATAGCTTGAGTCTTTAATACGCATCCCAGCACCAATTTATAAGAGTGAGAATGAGTTACACAGTGATGTATTTTTCAGAAGGTATTTTTTTAAAGCCAGCTATGGATGAGGAACTCCAATTTGCATTGGAACTGCTAACTAGAACTCAGAGAAATCCCATCTGGTTTAAAGAAGAGTAAAAGAAAACAAAACAAAATAGAGAATATAATACTTCCACAATCTGTTTACAAAACATTCACACAGTGCCGTGTGTGGGCAAAGCACTATGCTAAGAGCTATGGAAGGCTGCACAGCAAAAGTAAAGCAGCTCTTTGCGAGGGGTTTCGTGGCCGCTTGGAGCACTGTTGCTTCTTTCAGCAGTGATGTTCTGAGTCAAAGTACGTCCCTGATACCGCCCGAAGGACAATGGACAACAAGGCAAAGTTTCCGCTCACTTGCAACTTGTTTTTCAGTGGGAGAGAATCAAATATAAATAAATGGCAAGAATTGACTGATAAACACTGTGCAGAGACTCGGGGACAGGGGTGCAGTTTGTGAGCAGGCTGCTACTTTACTAAGGAAGGAGTAGCAATGTAGGAGAGACCTGCATTACCAAAAGGACCTAGCCAGGCAGTGAGCAAAGAAAGTGTTTTCCTGGATAGAAAGCTAAAGAGTACAGCCAGAGCCTGAGACGTGTAGAGATGGGGAGCCTGAGGAGGTGAGTCTGGACTCGTAGGCAGCTCGCAGACTACAGGGGACTCTCATGGCAGGTCAAGGTGCAGATCTTGATTTGGAGAAACCCTTCAAGGATCTTAAGGGTGAAAGTGACTTGATCTGATTTATATTGCCTAGTTTTCAAGCTAAATTTTATTGTACATATTTAAGTGTATGGCATGATGTTCTAAGGTATATATGTATATACATATATGCATATAAATGGTTATTATAGTGAAACAAATTAACATATTCCTAATTCATAATACTTTGTCCTTCCCTATTCTCCCCTTATGGTAAGAAGAACTGTAATTTACTCGTTTAGCGAAGATCTTGAGCACAGCATACTATTAATTAACTATAGTCCTCCTGTTGCGCTTGGGATTTTAGACTTGTTCATCATCCTACATAGGTGTTGTTTTATATCAGTTGGCTTACAGCTCCCTATTTCCTCCCCACCACCTCACTTTAGGCAACGACTATTTTGTTCGTTATCTCTGTACATAGATCTTTTAAAAATTCTACACGAGTGAGATCATGCAATCTTTATCCCTCTCTGTATTAGTTAGTTTTCTCATCACTGAGACACAATACCCAAAACTCACAACATAAAGGAAGAAAGGTTTAATTTGCTCATGGTTTCAGTCCATGACCGGTTGGCTCTAAAGCAGAGAAAGTAGGGTGGGAGGATGTGGTGGGGCAAAGATGGATAGTTCATGTTCTCAGGGAAACAGAGCAGGGGAGGAAAGCCAGCGGGGAACAGGGACATGACCACAGATGGTAACCGCAGCCATGCTTCCATGACCCACCCAGACCCACCTAGGAGTGTGCTCCCCTAATCTGATAGGTTTCCCTAAATACAATGACATTGACGTCAAGAGTAATGGTCGTGATGCACAAGTTTGAGAAAGTGCTAAATCCAAGTTCAGTGTCAGACCTTTTGAATTCAAGGAAGCTCTTAGCTATCACAGTGGAAATGTTGAGCAGGCAGAGGGATACAGGAAATTAGATCTCTGAAGGGAATTTTAAACTAGAAGTCATCATCCTATAGAAGGGATGTAAAGCCAATAGGGCTGGATTGGATCACAAAGAAAAATAAGAAATGCTGAGATGAAAGAGAGGCCGGGGTAGGAGGAAGAAAATTGGGACAATCTCATGCGATCCAAGATAAAAGAAGAAATTGTTTCAGACAGAACCTTCATTTCTGACTGGTACACAAGTGAATTTTATATTGATAAAAAGTATTTCATATTACCTGTAATAATATTTCAGGAGCCTAATAGTTGGCAACTAACAAGTTATATGAATTCTACACAGAGGCAAGACCAAGAACAGGGGACCAGTTGCTAAATTCAAATTTGGCCCCCTTTTACATCATTTTTGTCTTTGTTTCACTCTATGAAGATATCCCCTCTTGATTAAAGAAATTAAAGCCCAGAAGGATACCTTTTAAAACCATTCCCAACTTCCCAGAGTTTCAGATGTTTCCAAACTGTTCTATTTTTGAAGTTCAGTCCAATAACATATACACTGAAGACCTATGCTGTGGCCTGCTCTATGCTAGACATATTAAAAAACACAAAATAAGCACAAAAGTGTAGCAGGTGCATTAAGGGGCTTATAATTACCCTGGGTGACAAAGGGCTTGTTATGCTGATACCTGATTAGCATTAAAACAAAATGAAAGAATATTAATTCCTGACAATTCCTTCAGTGGATTCTCTCTTTTGTGTATCATAACTGGTATTGATGGTTTGGTGAGAAAAGAGCTAAAGTACTAGATCATCCCTATACTCCCTCATAGTCCTTCATTTTACCCTACATTTCCGATGTCTTCCAGGATCTGTGTGTCCCAGAGATACAAAGAGATCCCCCCTCTGCTGTCCTTCTTCATCGTCTCTTCAGTAGCACCAAGTGTGCTGAGTTCATAGAAGATAGCTAATAACATCTTCTTTTAGGTGAATTGAATATTTGATAGTTTCCAAAGTAAGTTTACATGCCATACCTACAAATTTGTTAGGGAGGATATTAGTTATTATGATTTTTCTAAGTAAGGAGAATGAGGGTCTGGAGCTTGAGGTGGGAGAGAAGAGACTAGTCTCAGTTCACGTGTTGAATAGATAGCAGACTCTATCCAGCAGGAGTTCACTCTTGGGTCTGTTCCCTTACCATGGATAAATCCTTATGAAAATACACCTAAATAAGACCTCTTCTGAGGTTAACTCACAAGAGTGAAATAAACTAATTTTAAAGTTATATGTAGGGCTGGGGATTTAGCTCAGTGATTAGAGTGCTTGCCTTGTAAGCACAAGGGCCTGAGTTCGATCCCCGGTACCACAAAAAAAAAAAAAAAATACACTAAAGTTATATGTAGGAATAACAAAAATTGGCCATTAAAAGACATACTAATCAAGTTTTAGAAACTAAGCATTATTGGAGGTGATGAAGACAAGAATTGGAAAGAAGCAGTAATAATGACTCTGAGTGTTAGGCTTGGGGATTGAGGTTACTCTCATTTGTTTGATGCCAAAGTAAATATTCCAAAGATCATACTCAGAGTAACATTGATCCCTGCTACTTGGGACTCAGCATCCTCTGTTGACTGTGAACCTTCAATGATAACCACTACCTGAAAAGCTGTTTAGAATTTCTAAGTACTTTCACATTCAGAATTGCATTACTTGTGCAAACCTACTCTGTGAGATAGATTGACAAGACATTACAATCTCTACTCCATACATGAGAAAACAAACTAAGAGATAAACCAATGTATTCAATAGCCTAACAAGCAAGACTAGAACTCTATCATCTGGCTTCTCTGTCTACCACTACACAAAAAGTCAGACACAAGGTCAATCAGTGTGGTGCTATGTGCCTTTATGGAAACTACAGGCTCAGGGTGGGGTAAGAAAGTAAGCAATTAAAGTATTAATTAATTTACTCACCCACTTGTTCACTCAGTAAACATTTGAATGATTATCAGTATTCTAATTGATAAGACAAACAAAGGCAAGCAAGACATTGTCATTGTCCTAAAGTATTTTAGGGTCCAGTTGAAGAAGAAAACAACGTAAGTACTGTTCAACATTAGGTCAGTAGAAATCTGGACAGTGTACAGTAGGACCACGAAGAAGATGGATATTGTAGTATAGAATTATAGGAATAAGGTACAGCTTATGTGCATGCAGGGGGGAAAAAAACCCATTAATTTAAGGCCCCCTTCCATATCTGAACAGTCTACTGCGTTACTAACTTTTAAACGTAATTTTTTCATCTATTAAGTTTGGAAAGTTAATGTAATTTGAGCAAATAGATCGTTACTACAGACATATAGTTCTAAGTACTAAGTTTGATGGTGTCCTGGGCTCTTTGTCCATCTTGAAAGTTCAGTCATGTGTCTCCGACACTTCCTACCTACTATGATTAGGTGTGAAAACTAGTTGGGAACAGATAGTACATGAAGATTTTAGCTGAGGTATTTTTGTTCAGCATCGAAAACAAAGCATTAAATGCTTTTATTTACAAATGAGTACCATGTACAAACAAGTTCCTTCACTCTTTCCCTTAGCACCATCATGTCTGAGGAAGAAGTTGCAAGTAGCTGATACTCAGGCAGGATTCGCTTTACAACACGCCTGACAGGCGCAAGCCTCTCTTCACCCCTCAGGACACGCAAAAACCCAATCAATGAAGATGTTCTTGTGTATTTCACAGAAGGAACAGATATCAACTCCTTCCCCAGTCTTCTAAGTTTTTCAAGTCTTTCCCGGGGTTGGACTCAGATTCTTGAGATGGGTGGGTCTGTCTCTGTCTCTCTGTCTCTCTCTCTGATATGTTCCTGAGAAATTTAAAATAACGCCCTACAAAGCAATTCCTAGACCTCACTTGTACACACTGAAGACAATGTCCTCTAGCAGGTAACACTTGCTCCCCAGGAGAGGGTGGGTTTGCAATTTGAGCTACTCGAGTGTATCTCTGGACTTCGCAAGCTCATGCTCAAACAATTTAGAAACTTATTTCTTAAAAACAAATGAACTACCCACGATGAGTTTTGATCAGTATCACCCCATCTTCATTTGTTGTTTAAAAGTTAGATTTCACATTTAAATGGGACTATTAGAAAATGGTAGGTGGCTGGGGATTTAGCTCAGCAGTACAGCATTTGCCTATCAAGCGTGAGACCCTGAGTTTGACCCCCAGCACAAAAAAAGAAAGGAAAAAAAAAAAAGGAAGAAAGGAAGAAAGAAAATGGTAGAAAATGGTTGTATCAAAATATGCTGTTTCAAATCAAATTATTATATTATTTGTTCTTAATGGCAAATATAACTCCAGTGCATTCTTAATACTTAGTATAGCCGTAAATATATAATCAGGTACTTATTGGTAATAGTGAAAGATGAAAAAGAAGCTCGGGCACGATTATGAACAAAAAATATTATAATTTTGTATCTTATTAGACACTAAAATAAAGCTTTCCATGTATGAAATAATGGTTGACTTACATTGTAAAAATATAACGCAAGAATATCCAGGCTTGTTTGTGTTGGCTTCATAGGAAACTATGGCTTCCATGGGTTTAAAAAATACTTACTGCATTTTATTTGCAAAGCGACAACCCTAAATTTTAGCATGTTCAATTGTTTAAACCAGTGATTTCCAGAGCATAAGTGGTGTCCTACTTGTGAGGGTTTTAAAACAGCCACTTTTGAAACAGGTAAATTACTCAGTAGAAACCTTAGGGGACCCAAACTGCTGACATATCTCCTTCCAAACACCTTTATTATCCAGGGGTATGAATGCTTTGGAAGTATCTTATTCTTTAAGTCTCACACTTAGACCAGTGGTGTTTCCTCCTTCAGAAGTTGCCTCCAAAACAAAAAAACAGTCCATATGAATGCCATCAAAATTAACTTTGTTCTACAGAAGTCATTTGATGCCTTCTGAGACCATCTGTTCATTTATAGAATCTTCTCATACAATAAAATTCAATGTTAAAAGTATAATTAGTCAAAAAATCAACCAAATGCCAACAAGGGTTTTACTTTTCTTATATTACTGGGATTTTTTTCTTTCTCTTAAAATTTTCCAGCTGCCCTTTGTGAAGTTCCCAGAATAATGATTAACATTATTAAACCAGAGACTAAAAATCTTGGTACGGACTGACCCATGGGGACACATTACTATAATTATTTTTAAATAAAATAATAAAAGGGGCGTCTCATAGGAGGCAAAAGTTGGACTCATCTTCAAAGTCACCCGGAAGAGTTCTTAGAAATGGTCAGAATTGGCTACGAGAAACAAGTACTCTCAAGTGTCTTGCCTTTGTGGTTCGCCTACCCGGGTTTCCCAGTCCTTGGTTGAACATTAATGTTCTCACGGGGATATAATCTTGAATATAATTCTAGAGTTCTCTTCCAGTAGAGGCTGAGGCCATTTCTAAAACATCCTCCCCCTCACTCTTTTTCAGAATCTTGCTCTCAGCATACACATACACACTGCACACAAGGCAATCACAAACACTGTGCACATACACACTGCACACACACTAAAGACACATACCTATTATATGCACACACTGCGTGCTTACTCTGCACACACTCACAGTATATACACATTCACTGCACACACAGTGTGCACCACATGCACAGAAACTATACACACATACTGCATACAACACATGCACATTCTGCACACACACACTGCACATTCTCACTGCATTCAATGTATGTATGCACACTATGCACACATACTGTATGAGACACTGTACACATACTACACACACCACATACAGAGACACTAAATATACCACACATACACTCTTCACACACTCATTGTGTACACACACATTAGATACACACACACTGCACATATTGCATGCACAGACACTAGGCACACACATACACTATACAAAGTCACTCTTGTTTCTGCTTTTCTCAAAACAGATTGGATGAAATATTTTATCTCTCAAATTATTCTCTAGTAGATGGACAGTGTCTCCAGTGCACTTCAATATGCCACATTCTGTTCATAATTATCTCATGGTTTGTAGATACTGATCCTGCCCCTCTTTAGACTGAGGTCTTCACACTGTTAGTATCAAAAATATTGGTTATTGTTCCATTTATCAAGCTAACTTTAACACTCTTTGTCATCTATGGTGCTCTGTCAGTTGGACAAAACCCAGAAACGGTCATACAAGGCAATGTTAGCATTCCACCATGCCTTTAAAAACATGTCTTCTAAGGCTACAAATGAGGATGGAGCCAGTTCCCTAAAGCACAGCTCACAACTCATGTCCTCAATTCCTGTCACTGCAGACTCCACTGCAATCTCCAGCACACGCACACACACGACACACACACACACAGACACACACACACAGGAGCACATACGCATGTGCTCCTTCTTTCCTTCCAATTGGCAAGAAGCCTTGGACTGTCCTTCACCCCTACTGGAAAGGCACGAATCAAAACCTATATCTTCTTCCCACTCTTGCTGAACTCGCCCTAATCCTAGCTTGCTGTTCCGTTTTTCTCCTTTCCCTAAATGCAACTTACTTTAAGCATGTGTTAACTTGATTAACATTCCTAAAGTCAAAGGATAATAAACGATAATGCATCTGTCAGTCTAGCCACTTCTTCTCTTTGAAATGTCTATTTACGACGTACATCCAGACTGCACGCCCTTTTTATTTTTTTAAAGAAGCAAAACCAAACCATATATGTGCATTTAAAAAAAAAAAATGTAAAATTTGTTTTTAATTTTGGCTACCACAAAAAAGGGGAATCAATAATCAAAAAAAAAAAAAAAATCAAAAAAAGTGTCCCCTGACTGCTCTGTCTGTGCCTTTCAGCGTGTGCATCTGGTTGTTCATCTCTGAAAGTGTTTGAAATACTTTTTTCTTTAAATATTTTTTTGTTATTTTTTCCCTTCTTGTTTGGGAATTAAGTGTTTTTGTATTATATATATCTACATATATATATATATATACACGTATATATATAGATGTATTTCTTTTTAATCACTAGATCTCTATCTTTAGATTTGGTTTTATCCAAAAGTATGAGAAAAAAAGTTATGAATTGTTTTCTATTTTCCCCCACCCCCTCTTTAAATGTAGAACAACTTCATCTGCAGAGTCCCCACATCCGCATCTTTCAGATTATCCAGTCTTGTTGCAAACTGTGCTGTGCAGAACATGAGAGATGTGGGGGAGAGACAGTCATTCAGACTATGCTGTTTCTACCTCTGGGAGTGATGAGCAGCCCAGCAAGTGGGCTCCCGGCACAGCGCTGCCCTCTAGTCACCTCTGCAGATCCGTAAACCCCTCAGCTCTAGATGGGGCTGTGTGGCTGCCGATGAAGTTGTTCAACTTGAATGCATAAATCTAGTCTCCTTGTTTTTGCTTTTGACCTTCTGATCATGATTACTAGTGCTATTATTTTATGTATTTTGGCTATTTTGAGTAGGAAAATTAGTTAAACTGTTTTTATTACTTGACAGTCTTATAATGAAACTGTAATGATTGCATGTTGAAGAAGTTGCAGCTTAGGGTGTGTGAGATTGTCAGTGTTAGAGTTCTGTTCTTGATTTCCATAGATGGGCATGTGTAGGCTCATTTGTTTTTGTATATTGCCCATCCCTTCCTTACAGCCAGAAGCTCTAATGCAGCTAGATCACTCCGTGCCGCCCTTACATGGACATGGCGACTCGCTTACACATTTACCCCCATCATCTTCATCTCCTGTGTAGTGCACTCATAGACATGGCCCTCCCCTTCTGCATCCTCCCTTCCCACACTCCCCCTTTCTTTAGCATTGTTAAAATTTATGTGCTGTCATCCATTCCCTTAAATAAGAAAGCCTAAATTTGTCAAAAAAGACAAAAATAAATAAATATCTATCTGGAACCCTATGACGATGCAGAAATTCATTCAAAATCCTGTAGATTCATAGATATTTTTTGAAGACCAATTATAAAAGTATTTTTTTTAATTTTTCAATCATAGCAATTGGAATTATTTTAAATTCAAAATTAATGCCCTCCCAACCCCCTCTCCCAAGTAAAATTTTGTTAAAGTGCAGATTTTTTTTTCTTTTCATGTTATGTGGTGTGGATGTATGTGTTGTTGACTCCCTGTATCATCCTCTGTTGTAAATTATTATATTTGAAAAATTAGACATTTTGCTCAAAAGTTTTTAAGAAATGATGACAAAAAAGCAAGTTACAAGAATGTGACAATTCTATTTGTCCAAGAGCATTCTTACACAACTTTCTTTTGTAAATTTTTCTTTCATGCCAAAAAACATGCGGGCAATTTGTTGATGTAAGTTGACTATCAATTAATATGGTATGCGTTTCTTTTTTTAATTTATTTTGCCTACACGGAAATGATTTCTTTCTTTTTTCCACAGCAGCCTTTATTTTTTTATTTATTTCTACTTTTCTTTGCGTTCTTGTGAATGCCTTGTTGATGATGTTATTTACTTTCCTTCGGCTTACTTTGGTCTGTGAAGTTGATTTTTATTTTCTATTTTATGATTTTGAAAACCACGTGAAATATTTTATTTCATTTATGTCTATTTGCTTACTTTTTACTGTTACGTTTTTGTGCTGAATTGCTTTGAATAATCCATGTGAATTTTACTCCAAGTAGAAGATGGTGGATGCATAGTCCTTTCCACCCAAGGAATGCCTAGCCGCTTGGCCTGAACTTCCGTTGACCATCAACTCTAAATGTTGATAGCATTGGTATCTCTACGTGAGATATAACATTTGCCACAGCATATGGGTGGGCTGTACCCCAGAAAAAAATGAGCTAACTCACAGTATTATCAGTGCTAATTTCATCCTTAATTCTTCAGAAAGCATTAAGGGAAATCAGTCTTTTACTGTGTTTTGTTTTAGCAAAGAGGAAACAAGGTACTCTCAAGTGAATATGGTAGAGTTCAGTTATCCAGGATTATGCTTTCCTCACCACCACAGGCTTTCAAGTCTGTCTCACTGAAAATAAAGACATCAAGAACCTCAGCTATTCCAGGGTACTGTACTGTAATATCGATGCTTTCCAATGTATACAACTAACTTCTGGTCGAAGCAGAAATACGCACACGTGTGCAGAAGGCACACACCTTCTTTTTTTCTCCCTTCCCTGTCTCCATCTCTCTCTTTCTCTTTCCTTTTCTATTAATAGTTTGCCATTTTTTTCTCAAGGATGTAACTAGGTGAGTTTTATAAGGATCTTAAGTTTCTATCAAGAAGAAAACACGATGGTTTTCATATCTAAACAAAAATTTAGAAATATTTCCGGTAGGTACCACCATTGTGTGTTACTCTAGAATGAGGCTCTTTCTCGACCTTAACGCTATTCGAATCAGGGTGTCATCTGTGCATCAGGAAACATGAAACTGGTAAGAAACGCTACACAATCTTCTAAATGAAGAAATTCTTGGCTTCACTTGAATTATATCATTTTTACCTGAAACTGTCACAGAAATACCAGACCGAATGGTGGGTAATAGGTACGTTTTATCAGCTTTAGTTGATAGATTTTCTCTACCTCAGTTCATGTGATTTTGTGTTCTTTGACATGTCAGATAATGTTTCAGGTTTAAAAATAAGAACATCTAAATGGCTTCTTAATTTACCTAATTGTATTAAAAGCTTTTATTTCTGTTGAAGAAGCTATCCAGAGGACAGTTTAATTAAAAGCCAATCATTTTTTTTTCAAAAATACAAAATGATTGAATGACTATAAATCATTGTACAAATTACGTTTAAAGTAGCCTCAATAATCTAGATCCCATGTAATTATGTCTCCACTTTTTAGCATGGGGCCATTATGTAAAAAAGAAGAATTGATCTGTGATTTAAATATTTGTATGCCAAAGATATTAACAGAAGTAATAATAGCAACAACTAGCATTTCTGAGTATTGGTAGGCACTGTGCTAAATGCTTTAACATACGATGGTTTAAGGAAGGCTCTTTAGTTATTATGCCTATTTGACTTAGAATTTAAATAGTAAGACCAAAGTCACATGGCTACCAAGCAGGAGAGTTCTGAGGCTAACCTGAATTGCACCGACTTCGGAGGCGATGCTCTTAATAAGAAGTAAATGAAATTCTCCACTTGTCCTTCCATATCCAGGGACTGTAGCTAATCTTTCTTGGGCATATATAAACAAAATTCTGTAGACTTTCAGAATCAAACCCATTTCAGACAAACCATTTGCTATGGGGGCCTTGTTCTAGCCAAAACTTCTCATCATGTTAAAATACGAGTTAAGCCCCTTGGAGATGACTGGGATTTTCTGGTGATACCTCCCCAAGTAGTGGCCGTGTTTGTCCATGAGTAATTTTTCTGAAGCTGTAGGAAGGGCAAGTTTGCAGTTACAAGTTTCAGGCTATTTGTGTGCTGCAAGTACTCACTTTAATGGCACCAAATCACTAAATAATATGGGAGAAAAAACCATTGCTCCTTGTTAGATGTGGCTTTCCAAGCACAGAATCAGAATAACGCAAATAAAAGAGGTAAAGAGCCCAAATAGACATAATATTCAAGGAACTAGAGCATGGTGGCCTCTCCAGGGTCCCGCTGTTCAGCTTCACTGTGTTTGAGTTTTCGTGACCTCTAAGATGCAGCAGTCTCCAGAGAGTCCATGGCTGGAGCCACACTGAAACTTCATGTGCTTTTATTTTTTTTAGGTGACCCACTACTTTCACCACCATCCACAACATCCTCACAGTTCAGAAGAGTTCCATTAAATTTTAAAACACTGTCTTTTTTATGGCGGAGAGCCCCTTTTGCTAGATATCGGCCCTAGAGGCATGAATTATATATCTATAAATACACTCATAAAGCAAAAAAGCAGGGCAGCCTTCGGGGCTCAAATAGACCTTTTATATCCCCAGTGATCTCTCTAGTTTAAAAGAAAAGCACAACCTTGTCAAAAAAAAAAAAAAAAAGAAGTGTATATATCCCTGATTTTAAAATACTATCTTTAAGGACTACAGATAGCTCTTATCTAGATCAAAGAAAAATTCTGGGGATGGCAAAGGAAATTAGAGTTTTGATGGATTCTAGTTTTTGCTTCATTTTACCCACCCAACCTTTTGTGACTTGCAGTTTACTGATTTTGTGAATGGTTTTGTAATGATAGACACAGTGTTGGTCACCAACTCCACAGTCTTTGAGCAGTAAAAAATAATTCTGACTGTTCCAACATTTCTAAGGGTAGTCATTCTGAGTTATAGAAATAAACCAAAAATCCTCAGTGGTATAAACTAAGTCATTTTTATTAAGAATCAAATAGTGGGAAATGCATCTCCAACCTCCCCATCTCAGATCATGTGTACCTTTGGATCCCCAGAAAAGCTGTCATGAAGGATTGGTCCCAGTCCCCTCCCCAGTACCAATATCTGTGGATATGCCTCCCTTTATATAAAATGACACAGTAAGCCAGGTATGGTGTTGCACACCTGTTGTCCCAGCTACTGAGGAGGCTGAGGCAGGTGAACCACTGAAGTCCAGGATTTTGAGGCCAGCCTGGGCAACATAGTGAGACCTCTACTTGAAAACAACATCAGAAAAAAAAAAAAAAGAAGTACAAAGGCTTAGTATTTTCATATAACCTTATATTTTAAATCTTCTCTAGTTTAATTATAATACCTAACACAAGGTAAATGCTGTGCAAATAGTTGTTATACCATATTGTTTAGGTGATAATGACAAGAAAACAGAACCTACATATAGAGAGGGCTAATGGTACACCTTAAATCTTAAAGATAACATGTGGTATTAAAATTGGGCAACCTGCGTGGTGGCGCATGCCTATAATCCAAGCACTCGGGAGGCTGAGGCAGGAGAATCCCCTTGAGTTTGAGGCCAGCCTGAACTACATAGTGAAACCCCGTTTGGAAAAACAAATAAAATTGATTATGCACCCCAACTTATACAACTATCCCAGACAGTTTTCATGTTTTTAGTTACCTAAAATTCTTCACCTATTTTACTACAATTCCTATTTGTAATAACAATCCACATATTCCAGGCAACTTCATTTTAAACTAGAGACACACTTCCAATTCCTTGAGATGCAAAAAAAAAAAGTTTCTATAATCTCAGTGATTAAAGAATTTGGGCTCAAATTTTCCCAACAGAGGTCATCATTTATCATTTTTATAAGTGCTGCCACGATTAATAATAAAATGGCAGAGAAAATGGTGGATCAGTAGTTTTGACAGATGTTATTATCTAAATTTAGAATAGCATACCTATTATCATAGTTTTAAAATAAACTCATCATTCCACTTCAGGGGCCATCAACCTTTTAGAAGCTTTCTATATATTACTGCTTCTAAACCTTCTATGGGCTCTATGCCACCACCTAAAGGGTGGTCTCCACTTTGCTTTCAAATCCACAGGATATGCTTCCGTGGAGTGCTACATGTAAAAGGAGGGGCCTAGAGCGGTGGAGTAATCCAACTACAGAATGAGCAGTTTGTAGATTTTAAATAACAAGAATACTGGGAAACTTTAGCTACATTGAAAAGAGGGAAATCAAACAAACAAAAACAGACAAATTTAAGACTCCAGTTAGGTGTTACAGATAGTATGCTAAAATTGCAAATGAATGCCACTCTGCAATCACGAAGATAGTTATCTTGATTTCACTTGAAGGGACACTAGCTTCCTACCCAACAGTTTGCATCTATATTGAAATTATGTTTATCAGGCCTTTGCCTCTTAACAAACCCAGTACTCCTTGTTTTTTACTCATTTCTTCTTTGCTTACTCCACTTGGGGTAGATTTGTCCTTGCCATAAGGAATAAACAACTTTGGTATTTATACCAGGAAAGTATTCATATGCTAAACATTTGTTGTACTTAACTGAGCAAAAAATCCTGCCTTCCGATAAGAAGTAAAATATTTCCTAAGAAATCCCCAGAGACAAATTGCATTGGCTTTTACTTCACTCTTTTGTGTTCCCTAAACCTTGTACTCTTCCATCTTTCACCTTAGATGTACCATTTCCCCACCACACACATACCAAAAGAATGAGGAAAAAAGTTTGTTCAGAGTTAGATTTAGGAGTTTTACTTTTAGGGAACTACACTCCAAATCCCTTTATAAAAACTAGCAAGTATGTGTAAATTATGCATTCACTAAGTCACAAGGTATATGAATTATATATGTGCAAAACACAAAAAATAGGCATGCTAGTCTAGTAAAGCAAGTCTGATTCTCTGGCAAACATGTAAAGATCATCTTGCTCGATGGTTTCAAACTCCAAGCACTAGAATAGAAGCTTGGGTTTAGGGCTTGAAATTCTCGAGTAGGTCCTTGTCATATTTCCCCACAAAAAGTGAAATGATCACATAGGCCAGAGGTGACAGCACAACATTCTGTTGTCCTTTTCCTTCCAAATGATCACTAGTTGTTATATAATATATATAATTGGTATATATATTATTATATACTTCCCAATTCAATTTCTTTTGGAGTAACACAAAGTTATTGGCTAGCCAGGGAAGGAATAAAGGCCTCTGATCTGTGTGGGAAGCAGTTCTCTGACGCTTTGACAGCATGCAGAAGCTTTCTTCCCTTGGCATGCCTAAAACCTGGACCATCACAGTACAGTAGTTTCAGTTCTGAGACCAGGAAATGTTTTAAGATACAAGGTGTAGAACGCTGAGTGGGAGAGTTCTAATTTTCTTAATCCTGGAAGACCTCGTAAGCCTTCTCCCTGAGCTGTGACCCTAGAACTGTGCAGTATGGAGTCACTGCAGGACTGTCTTCTTTGTTACAGATAAAGGACAATTCAGCAACTGTTGAGTCTGTGAACAAATGCTCTGGACAGTCCATCTCAGGAATACTATCAATTATCAAGGACGGGGTGCACAGGGGCATTGTGCCAGATGACAGCTTAGTGACCCCCCCCCCCAGAAAGCAGCCTTTAATAATATCCTATAAACAGCTCAGCTTCTTAATTAGGGAGGAAAACACACCATTCCTGGTAGACCATTTTTTAAATTGTAGTTGGAATAAAGATTTCTGGAATAAACTCGGCGAAGGGCAGTGAACCATGACTTCCGGAGATTCTCTCTGCTTGGAAAACGGCATTGTAAAGAGGCAAAGGAGACCCTGATGATCTTGCTGCCCTAGGTGACACATCTTGGATTTAGAGTGGAATGAGCAATATCCCTTGCAGAGTATTTTGGGTACCCATGATTTGCAACACACTGTGATTTAATGAACTTTTTTGAACTTTCTTTCCTGACTTAGTCAACATGTTTATAAGCATAATAATAAGGGCCTGTGGGTAAACCAATATGCTTTTACCACTCCAGTAAATAATCACTGATTTGAAAACTCACTTTGCTAAGTCAACATCTCTGAATCTAAAAGTGAGTTTCCAGCAAGTCATGGATATCTAGGTTGGGTATTTTTGAAATCTAGCTTCCAGCTTAGTAATATATTGCATATAGCATGAAAGCAGTATATAAACATATATTAGACTAATGGAAGGCAAGATGCCATTTAATAATCAGGAGAATTCTGGAAAGGTATAATCAAAGTTAACTTGAGAGGTGAACATTTTTAACATTTTGTAAGTCTCTATCACTTTTTGTTAAAACCCTGTCACTTAGCTTATAACAAATAAGCACTGCAACTAAGAAGTTTGAGAAATTAATAATCCCATAACCTAGACATATAATGAATTTTGTATGTTCTTTTTCTGATTAAAAAGAAGTATGAAATAAAAAGTCATTACTTAATAATAAAGACAAGTTCTCTTATGTACCTTGATCTTGGTCTCAGTAATATGAGAGTATATAATTTTTATCCTTCTGAGACCAAATAAGTAAAACCCAAGAAAGCAAAGAGAGAAATGTTATAAGTACATTAATAAATCGTTAAGCACACATTGTGTGTGTATACTCCCCCCTTACACACACTTGTGATAGCCAGTCAGTATCTGTAACAGTATCAATGATCAAGTCATTATCTCCTGAGCAGATCCTGGAAATGGTGTATGGTATTTGAATTCTAAATAATTACTTGAGAGTATCTTCAAATCTAAGACTCCGATCTGAGGATTTCAGGTTTGGGTGGGCAGAGGCGTAAAACGGGCCCTAAATCAGCTAGAATGATTAGACTACACTCAGAAAAGATCCATATGTGGATCCAGGTCATATTATTGTAATTTCAGAGGCAAAACTTCTTATGAACTGTATTTGTTGAATGGTGTCATGAACCGTGTCTGCACAGATACTAATTCTGTTTTTCTCTTTCTTTTCAATCCCAGGAGGTGAATTAGTTATCCCTCTTCTTGTAGAAGACCCTTTAGCTACCCCTCCTATTGCTACTCGTGCACCTTCCATTACACTTCCCCCTACCTTCCGCCCCCTCCTCACCATTATTGAGACCACCAAAGATTCCCTGTCCATGACCTCTGAGGCGGGGTTACCTTGCCTGTCGGACCACGGCAGCGATGGTTGTGATGATGATGGCTTGGTGATATCTGGGGATGGCTCAGGGGAAACCTTTGACTCTAACCTGCCCCCTACTGATGACGAAGATTTTTATACCACCTTCTCCTTGGTAACAGATAAGAGTCTTTCCACTTCAATCTTCGAAGGTGGCTACAAAGCACATGCGCCCAAGTGGGAAGCCAAGGACTTTAGACCTAACAAAGTCTCCGAAACTAGTAGGACTACTACCACATCTTTGTCCCCTGAGCTGATCCGCTTCACAGCTTCCTCCTCGTCTGGGATGGTGCCCAAATTGCCAGCTGGCAAAATGAATAACCGTGATCTCAAACCCCAGCCTGATATAGTCTTGCTTCCGTTGCCCACTGCCTATGAGCTAGACAGCACCAAACTGAAGAGCCCACTAATTACTTCCCCCATGTTCCGTAATGTGCCCACAGCAAACCCCACGGAGCCGGGAATCAGACGGGTCCCGGGGGCCTCAGAGGTGATCCGGGAGTCGAGCAGCACTACAGGGATGGTCGTCGGCATTGTGGCTGCTGCCGCCCTCTGCATCTTGATCCTCCTGTACGCCATGTACAAGTACAGGAACAGAGACGAGGGGTCCTATCAAGTGGACGAGACGCGGAACTACATCAGCAACTCGGCCCAGAGCAATGGCACGCTGCTCAAGGAGAAGCAGCCGGGCTCCAAGAGCGGCCACAAGAAGCAGAAAAACAAGGACAAGGAGTACTATGTGTAGACCTGGCGCCGCGGGAACAGCGCTCTCTACACCCGCACGGATGCCTGGACAGGAGAGTCCACAGACGTCAGAACTGTGCCCACACGCGACGGGGTGTGTACCGTGACTCTGGTGGGGAGAACCGTTTTTACAAGGAGACTCACCCAGATGTACCTATCTACAAAGTTCAGCCGTGGCTGCCCTGCCACGGCCATCGCTCGGAGACAGAAAGATGCTTTCTGCCCTGCTGTACCATAAAGCACACACGAGAGCCCCGGAGAGAGCCCACGTGTCCGTGGACTTCAAGCTCCTTTCTCTCGAGGACCTTTGACACAAGGTAGAAGACTTCATGGCTAACTCGTTCCATAACTCCAAGTGAGTCTGTAAGGATGTCGTGTAGCTTGACTATAACAATTTCTTTTTCCTTCCTCAGTTTCATTATGTAAAAAAGCAAAAACATTAAAAAGTTTAAAAAAAAAAAACCAAAAAACAAAACAAAACAACAAAAAAAAAATAGCCCACCCGTATCTGGTTCTGGCCAGTGTGTGTGTAACTTTTCCAGATCTGAGGGGGAAAAAGTGGCTTTCGGGTTTTTGTTTATTTTTTTGAGACTGGATATAAGTTAAGAAAAAGAGGGAAAAAATAAAAACTCAGAAAACAAAAAACGTATGAGAGACTATCGCCATATGAACTCAAAAGCTACCATGGTGTTCACTCTACATATCAGGTTGTGGTGTCTCTAGAATCTGTTGTTTGTTTCCTGTAAGATGCTGTCCTGAACACACAGCAGAACCCATGTGATGGATGGTAAGACTGATCTGAAGAGCCAGTCCCCCAGGATCTAATTCCCGAGCTTCCTACCCGAGCCCTCTACAGATGGGCTTAGGGCTGGCTTTATTTAACAATATCATTCCTGTCCACTAACCCAAATTGTGTGCGAGGGAAAAGCCCCACAAATGAAAACAGAACCTTTCCTAGGGAAGGGAAGGGGGGGTGGGCTGGATCTGTAATCGACTGAAATGCATGCAGACAAAAAAGAAACGACGATGCTAAAGTCTGTGGAATAATCAAAACAGACAGTAGGGGAGTTCAACTTGTGATTGAACCACAAACAGTCACACAAGCCAAACATGTCATGACAGAGTGCAGACTTCATAGTTCTTTCCCCGCCCCCCACATGATAATGGTTTTCACAGTGGTTTAATTTTGTAACCTGACACGGATAACTCTGTCCTTCCACATGCTCATGTTTCCCTTCTCTCATCTTTTTTAAAAATAAATGAATAAAGCTGCTGTGACACACACAAAAAAGGAACTTAATAGTATAATATATATAAATAAATATATATACAGATATATTTATCATGGTATGTTTGATGGGATGGCTGACACAGAAATCTGTTAAAGTCTTGAAGTGGAATGAGAATGTTATTTTAAAAGAAAATAACAAAACAACAAAAAAGTAAACCTTAAAATGTGAAGAAAGTGTGAGTTTTAGTTTTGTCACAGTTAACTGTGTCAAAGAGAATTTAAAAAATATCTCAGATTTTGTTTACATATTTTACTACATTTTTGCTGGTATAATTCCTTAGCCACCTATGTACATACTGCTTAAAGAACTGTTATTTGCTTTCTACTCGTTTATTTCCGTTTCTTTGGATTATATTCCGGTTGTCTCTTAATTTTCTTTTTGTAAAGAGGAAACAATGTACAGAAAAATAATAAACTGGTTGTGTGGCCATAGCTATTCAGAAAGCAAGAGACAAAGAAAGACAAATATTCACACAAAAATGGAGTGTGTTTTCTGGACGGTCAGATATATACAATTTCTTTTGTACAGATGAAAACCAATCAGCTGTTTAGATTTAGAAAACTACTCTTGCTGGTCTTTGTAAGTTGCATGAATATTTGACTTTGAAAAAATACCTTAAAGACACGGGGCAAAAAGTGCAAACTAATCAATGGTAACCTTCACTAATGTATATGGAAAGAGGTGTTCCTCCTTATTTGATACTTCAGTGTGTTATGAGTTTTTAATTTATTTTTCGTTGTCATGAAAAAAGACAGGACTATAAAAAGATATCAAAGCACGATTTTAGATAAATGGCCCAGCCTATCCGGAGTTGATTATATCTCGATGTCTGTAACAGATTGCTGTTCTTGGAGTCTTGAGGTCTTGTGAACTGATTTCCTGCTTTCTTTCCTTTTTTTATTTGAGTAAAAAATATGTTTGTTATATTCCTTTTAGTGTAAGTTTCTATTTGGACAATTTTATGGGAACATGTGCATTCTGTATGTGAGCTTCTATCACATTCCTATTGTTTTATTAGCAGACCTTAAAGGAGTTTATTTTATGATGTTGTGATGTTACTGCTTTTTCTTTTTCCTTTTCTCTTTTGTTTCATATTTGCATTTTAGTTCAAGGATATGCTTAGCAATAAAATGTTCTTCCCAAAACCTTGTATTATCATGCAGTTTTATTAACATTTGGGAAAGTATCTTGCACTGCAGGTAGCTTTATCTTATCTTTAAAAGCCAGGTAAGCTAGGATCACTTTCAGATGATATAAATTATTTTAACCAGTTACTAACTACTGACATAAACTTATGAAAAGGGCCATGTTAATGAGATAAATAATTCTTAACTGTTGATTGAGGTTGACTTAACTGTCATTTAGGTTGCAATGACAGAGGAAACAGGAGGAGAAGCGGTTTTCTCACAAAGGCAGGACGATGAGAGCATTGTATTCCAAAAGCTTTCATTTTAAAAGTGTTTAGTCCCTACGGTATTTTTTGTAAGGCAACAAACTTTGAACAGTATTCTAGAACTGTGTTCATAGAATGTATTAGGTATAGAGAGTTAAATTTTTTTTCAGGCCTGCCCACCATACTGAAGTTAAAAAATCAGAAAAAAATAAAATAAAACCCACTGAATCCTAAAAATAAAACTTCAATGAATGTTCAGATATTAACAGATTCTTTGCTGAGTTTCCAATTATAAAATTCCTCGGACACATACTGCAGCTTGTACCTTGCTCATTATCTGTGGGCCCCTAAGCACGAACTTACTTTGCCAGTTGGGTGACCACCATGATACCCTGTTTTTCACCTGAACCGGAAATACAGGCTTGTTGTCCTATATTCATGTGCTGGTTGCCAGTTTCCAAAGAATGGGAATTTTAAAAAGATAAAAATTAATTCTGTGCGTTCAGATTTCATTAGTGCGATGGCTGTGCTGCTGACTGCCTTAGGAGTGAGAAAAAACCGGGCTCACTGATGTCAAATTATGGAAAGTTCTCTTTTTGGTTCTTGTCATAGATAATTCACATAAAGTAAGAAAATGTATTAGTGTCCATGATGCGACTGTGTTGTTTTGATCTCTGTAGTCTCTCGAATCCCTGAATGGTAGATAGTATTGTCTTCATTTTAAAGGTGAGGAAACAAGGACACAAAGACCTTAAGCACACGTTGGCTAACACGTTTCTAATCATACAAAAGTCACACCTTGCTGGCATGAGAATCCCAGAATTCAGTGGGAAGGGAGACACTGAGCTCAGACGGGGTTGGGTTGGTTTTCCAGCTGGAGTACTGCTGATAGAGGGTAAATTTCACTATCTGAGATTGTCTTTCTCTTCTTAGAAAAAAAAAAATGCATCACAACTCAATGACTTAGCCTTGCAAGGTAGTTTTGGGAGGGGGGAAAAAAACTAACAAAGTGTCTTTAACTCTGACACAAAGTAGATATTTAAAAATGTTAGTCTCCTTTTTGTTCTGGCTTTGAGTCCCCATGCTATTCTCTATACAACAGCTTCTATCTAGAATTAGAAATTCTACATTAAATTCTACATTAAAGAGGGATAGTTTTCAAGCAATGTGGCCATGTCACACCCAGAGTTTACTAGCTATAACTGACAAAACTAGTCTTTTCTAGACATGTACTTTGATTACATGAATACAGTTCATAAACATATAGTATTGATATTGATGAGACTATCTGACAGTACATTTTAAGCAAGTGGCTATAAATTGGGATAAATCGACTGTGACTACATTTTAGAAAATGTTAAATTTTTGAGAGCGATTTCTAGATAATAGTAATGCAACAGAGTCCATCAAGATTGAAGTGGCATTTTCTTAAATACAGTGGTCGAAGTACATCAACAGAAGTGAGTTTTCATTGTCTTTCCCTAAGGAAGTGGTGAGATCATACCAGCCCTTTCCAACATGTTTAAATTTGGCCTTAAATTTTCAAATAGAAAGGCTTAGTTCAAATGTTGGCTCGTGCATCCTGGGTCTGTCCTCTGTTGGCTATAATACTTGAAGGATGATACGTAGCAGCTCTACTATCTTCTGTGAATTTGTAAAGCTATTCCTCAAATCGTAGTTCTGCTGTGTAATTAAATGAGCTAGTATAGATGCAAGTGATGAGAACAATGTCTAGTCTACAGCCCTGAAATGATGGCTAATATTATCTTTTTGTCATCCTTTATTATTCTAGAAAAAAAGCCAAAATTCCTCTTAAAAGTATAGGAAAGATAAATGGTGGAGATCAGCAAAGGAACCATTTTACTATCACCAAAAATTATTTTTAGTCCCCTACAATTGAAAGCACATCTGTTTATCAACCCTTGAGCCTTTCTCGAGTCTTCCACTAGAGATGTACACAAGTCCATTAAACCTGACTTCAACCAACTCCTTATGTGTAAGGGCTAGTGCTGGGGACGTGGGTAGAGGCCTTGGATTCAATACCCATATATAGTCCATATGCCATATAATTCACCCATCTAAACTATACACCCCAGTGCTTCTGGAACAAAGAGCTGCTCAGTGTGTAGGGCCTATAAGAAAGGTTCAAATGGTAATCTACTCTGTGCCTCAAACAGCAGTCTTCTATCTTTCCCAAGTTATCAAACCATCATTGCTTTAGAGACTCCTTCTAAATCTATCTTACCTTTCCTCCCACAAACTTTCTAAATGTACTTAATATGTAATACAAGGACTGTTTTAAACATTCACCCTTTTGATAATTCAAAAAACATTTACCAGATGAACACATATGTGCTGAAAACAACTATTACCTATACTTCTGTATTTCATCCAAGACAGAAAGTAGCGAATGGGATCTTAAGTCTGTTTTGAATCTTATGTAGATCCATTTGGGACCAGACTCTCCTCACCCATATTTATATTGGAATTGGAGCCTTCCCCAAAAATATCCAGACCCTGTATTTGTCCCAGTAGAACTGAAATTTTTATTACACTGTATGAGATCAGTTTGATATTTACTGAACATTTATAAAATGATTGCTAATATTTAAATGGAAAGCCTCTAAAGAATTTAAAACCTAGTAAAAACATAGGAAATAGCTGTCATAAAATACAAAATAGGTTATTTGGGGGTTCAGAGTTTAATAAAGGGATGACATGTTAGGAAAACCTTCAAAACTGACAGGCAGAGATTAGAGCCGTAGGCCTTTCCATACAAAGCATTGATGTAAGATCAAACACATAGTTTAGATGAGTCGTACATTGTGAAGAGTACTACACATTTGTAGAAGATACAACTAGGAAAGTTTGGGGAGTTTTGTCCCTGAAAGACAGAGAGAGATAGGAGCTGTTTTAAGAAGTTTTAAGGTCAACAGCTGATTTGTCATTGATCGCAGAGGATACACGCGTTTGAAAAGGGCAATAACTGGTCTCTTCTCAGCAAATGCGAAAGACGAGTAGAGGGACCGGAGTCCAGGTAGAGGTGTTAGTTTGAAGGACAGAGAAGATGATCTCCTGTTACAAAACAAAGAACAAGGCCAGAAACTGACATATGGCCATGCAGATGACAGAAGCCGAGAAAGTGATAGTGACCAAGCCTCGGTGTTCCATCACACTGAGGGACAAGGCCACCCACGAACAGGGCTGTGACCTTCCAGAAGGAGTCTGCTGAAAAACTGCAGGAGAGAAGCTCACCAGTCAGGGGGGAGTAAGAGCTGGCATTGTCTGGCATTAAGAGTAAAACCTTGTATTTTTTATTACATTTATTCATTTAGTGGGAAATAGTGAGGGCAGATGTTTTCCTGATTGTATATCTTACAAAAAGGAAAAAAACGGACTTAAAGAACTTAAGTGACTTCTCCAGGATCACATAGCTAGTAAGTAGCAGACTCACAATTTTAAATCTAATCTTGTGTTTCTTAATTTAGAACACTGTCAATTATACAATGTTTTCTCTAGAGAAGCAAGCCATATTTTACAATCTCCAGAAGCATTTGGATTGAAAACGAAGGAATGAGATAATAGAATGTCATATTCATCTGTTAGAAATGCTGTGAAAAAATGCTGCAATTTAGGTGGCTTAGAAAACAAATTTCTTGCAGTTTTGAAGATTGGAAGCTCCCGGTCAAGGCCAGCTTCCATTTCTGGTGAGGATTCTCTTCTTGGCTGTAGAAAGCCACCTTCCCCCTTTCGTCCACAAGGCCTTTCTTCAGCCAATGTGCTGAGAAACAGAGGGCTCTATCTTCCTCTCATGAGGCCACCAATAATACTGGATAGTGCCCCATCCCAATGACCTCTGTTAACCTTAATTACCTCTTAAAGACCCTTTCTCCGAATATAATCACACTTGGGGTTAGGACTTCAACATGTGAACTTGTGGTATGTGTCCGTGGTGGTGGTGGTGGTACGTGTGTGTGTGTGTGTGTGTGTGTCTGTGTCTGTGTCTGTGTGTGTGGTGGGGGGATATTACCAGGAAGATTGTTGAGCCCATGCCAGGTGTGCATGGTATTAGGAATAGGCAAAGTGAACATTTCAAACGATCAGTGTAGTCAAGGAATCCAGAAGCAACTTAAACACTGTTAAAGTGATTACATGGATAGAAAAGCAAATAAATCCATGAGAGACTGAACCATGAAGTAGTAGGATCCTCTGACAATGACAGAGCGGCAGTTAAAGGTTGTGGAATAGTCAGGAATAGTCAAGGGACCCCATATTTAGACCTTAGAGATGTATTAAATGAACAGTGCGAATTTCAGGAAGCTTTATATTCCTTAGTGATTAGGGATGTGGGTTCTTGAATCAGAATGCCGTGGCTTACATTCTGAGGCAAAAAATTTAGATAATCTACTTAACCTACCTAAGACTCGGCTTTCATACCTATAATTGTATCATGCTCTCTTGTAGGTTTGTTGGGAAAGATTAAGAGAAATACTGCATGTAAGATGCTAAGCATACACCTGGCACATAACAAACTTTAATAAATGTTAGTCATTGCTACAACTTGGCATTGTTAACTAACTCAGGAAGGCTCAAAATTAGCTGTTGCATTGATGTCTAGCCAGCGCCAAAAAGTACAATTAAAGTAATAGTAGCTTTATAATCACTATGCATGTTTCTCTAATTCTTTCGTTTGCCAAGAAAATGTAAAATTCTGTTGTCCCGCATTAGCCATGCTTTCCTTTAAGTGCCACTAGTTGTCTGTTTCTAGGCTTCAGCTTGGCTGAGGCCCAGGGCAGCCTCCGTTCTGAGATGCCTGTGCCTCCCCTGGGTCTCCAGAGCTCAGCTTCCTGTGGCAGCTGTTCAGTCAAACACTGAAGCATGCAAGAGGCCTTCAGGCAACTCACACCAACTTGCTGTTTTATTGTGAACACTTTCAAATATTCTCAAAAGTAAAGAGATTAGCAGGACAAACTTCTACTTATTCATAATTTAATCAGGATTTTTAAATATTTCGATGGTCTCGTTTTTATCTATCTTCACTTCCCAATGAAAGAATAGCTTTTAATACTGTAGGATATTAAAAAACAAAAAGGAACATTCAGAGAATGATTATTGTTGGGTCTCTGGAACTCAGTCTCGTGCACTGTTTTCAGGGTAACTACCCAGGATGTTCCAATGGACAATTAATGACACAATTCCGGTTCTTTATTCAGTGACAGCATAAAAGGAGGAGATTATTAAATAGGCCCAGACTCATTTAAGGAGATTGCTTGGAAACTGAAAGGATTTTTGCAGCTCATCCATATTTCAATTTAACTGTGCTCAATCACCTTTTGAAATGAGTAAAAAGCAGTCTATACATTATATATAGCAGCTAAGGCTTTTGTAAAATGGAACATTAGAATTGAATCTATCTGCTCCTTCAAGGGAGCGGTCAAGGAGGAATACTACTAATTCACATGTGTGGGAGCTAAGAAACGCGTACGGTAAGCTCCGAGAGACCACAAATCTAACATTTCAGCAGAGTTATATTCACGTATTTGCATCAGCTAAAACCACACTGAGTTTGCATAAGACTACGTAGAGCGGAAGTTCATTAAGCACATTTTCAAGTTATGATTTTATTACTGCTCCTCTGCCTGTTGACAATGATAATTTTCTTTTCTCTCACCTCACGTTTTTTGACTGAGAATTTTTATTATAAGAATGTTACAAGAGTAAAGATTGACCATTATATATAGAAAAGTTAATAAGAAATTCTTCTTTACCAGAGTTAAGGTAAATTGGAAAAATAAATAGGTTGACTCATTAGAAACTTTTGCTACTTTGTTTCATGAGATAGTAAAATCATAAATTTTCATTTCAATAATTAACAAATGTTTTCTTCCTAATCTGTTGAGGCATTTGTCTCATCTTGCTTTGTTTTTAGAAACCCAGCCAAGCTCATATAAACACTTTCAAAATAAAGTAAATTGTCCAGAAAGGGGAGAGAGTAGGATGTGGTGTGGGGTCAAGGGAAGATAAAATGAGAAGTGTCAATGAAATTGAAAAGCTAAAACTTCTTTGAACTACAGTGTTCCAATGTTCACATACCAGTTAGGAAAGTGTGCTTGTGTGTATCCAATTGTATAAGTAACCAGATTGGTCTTTATGTCAAATTTGGAATGAGAGGACTAGCATACTTCCTCTTTGGCATCCAAGGAAGAAGGGCAGGGTGGGCAAGGGGAGGAGGGCTAACACAGAAAAGCTGCTCCTGAGCCCCAAGTGGTTTGTAATTGCTTAGAAGAAGATAGGTCCAGAATTAAAGCATCTAAAATAACCACAGGGTATTCTTTCTGTTTCTCCTTCTCTCTCTCCCGGGAGTAGAAAGTTCTGTACACACACACACACACACACACACACACACACACACACACACACTAGACTTCTTTGTAAAAAGGAAAAAATAATAAAGATACCTGTACTTGGTATAAAAATAAATTACAAAATAGTTTAGTCATTGTGCTGGTCTTTTGTGCACACTTTCTACATCTTTATTTCTACTTTTTTAAATTTAAAACTTCTTTAAACACTGATCTTATAAATACCAGTACCCTAAAATACATTTTATGAACCTAAGTCACTTGTCTACTTAGGTGGACATGCACTCCTTGACTTCCTCATCTGGCAGGTGACAATCTACAATCTGATGACATAAATATGCACTAGGCCAGTTGCTTTTATAACTAGACAGCTTGATGTCACGAAGCAGTAGTTGGTAAGTGTCTGTTGTGAAAAATTCCAGGTACTGGTGAATTAATGGGCTTCAAAAACAGAAAAAAGGAAATGTGACCACTCTTCAGTCACTGTTAAAACTGAACACAAAAATTATTTATTTTTCAACTCAAGGATTTATACGTCAATCATGCGTCGATATGTGATTTTGATGTTTCCATTACATACATCAGTTGAAATGGGACTGCTCTTCCAGGGCTGCCCACACCGAAGAGCCCTCTGTATGTAGACAAGCAAGGGAAAGTTTTCAAAGCTCAAGCCAATCAAACAATGCTTGGATGAAATAGTAGCTTCTGACTGTCTCTGTTAACAAGGACTCCAGCGCCCTCGCCAGTGGGCATCCAAGTGCCAACTTTGGCAGGAAGGGGTTGGACAACAGCAGAAGGGGCGGCTTCCCCTTATACCACCTCAAAGAAGTTGGGATTTTCAATTTATTTTTAAAGGCAGATACATGGTAAACATTTGGAATGTGAGTTTTATGCTAAATACATTTTGGTTCCAGAGTAGTTATCTCATGCTGCCAGAATAGCCTTAAGGATTAAGATGGTTTATTGGGATCAAATGCCTAAGAGATTTATTACAGTGCAGACTGTTTCCTCGTTCCCATTAAAATGCCAGTTATGCTTATTTCTTTGCCTCTCTCCTACTCCTTTCCTGCTCTTCTTCATAACCCGTATTCTATCATCTCGTATTTCTGATTTCAGACGAATCTTCTTAGATTGTTCGACTTTATTAAATTCAAGTCTTGGAAGCTTTCTGACTCCTGGTTGCCAGCGATTGGCCAGGACATACACGTTGCTCACTGAGATTCAGGTACACTACGTCCCGGTTAACAGCTCAGATCTCTAGAGAAAGCATTTTCGGGGACCCCTCCAGTGACTACAGAGGTAGATATACTCAGAATAACTTACCTTGAAGAATCACGAGCAGCTGGCGATCATTATGATATAGAGCCATGTACAGTACAAGCAAAAACAATCTCCCACCAGGTGCATACTCCAGTTGGATAAAAGGGAGATTATCTATTTTATACCCAAATTCTATGTACATTTTATGTAAAACATTCAACAAGACAGACAAGTTTGCACGCAATATATCAGCTTTCAAGAAAACAGACATGAGACAGAAAGTACAATCGCTTAAACGAGAAAGCCAGAGGCCAGAAAATAATCTTCAAAGACTTGGTAATACATCGATACTTTTCAGAAAAACCAGTAATTGAGTCCAGTGGGTTAAGGAAGATGATTTTACGAAAATTCTAGAAGGCCAGTCAAATATTTGCTATACCCAGAAAAATTCATTTTGAATCCTTAGTTTCTGTTACAGTGTCTGGCTCAGGGCGTGCCCAGTAGATTTTACTAGAAGGAAGAAGTGAATATAGCTGACCCGCTGCTATGCACAGAGTACACAGTCTCTACCATTTCACCAGGAGGGTTCTTTACAACACAGATGGCTGGGCCCTGTCACTAGGGTTGCTGACGCAGTGAGTCCAGGTGAAGTGTGAGAATTTGTTTTCTAACATCCTAAGGCAATGCTGTACTGCTAGTCCAGGGGTCACATTTTGAGAACCTCCCGTGTTACGGTTTACATCTAAAATCGTTCCCCAAAAGTCTCACATGTTTGAAAGGTGACTGGATCATGGGGGCTCTGTGTGCCCCACCCAGCAGATTATTCCATTATGTGTTCACTGGCTGAATGTGGAGTGAGGAGGTTCTGATCTGGTAGGAAGAGGAGAGTCCCTGGGCTGTGACCTGGAAGGGTGTCTTCTTCTCCCCAGCTCTTCCCTCTCTCTCTCTGCTTCCTGGCTGCCTTGGGGCGAGCAACTGTGCTCTGCCACGCAACCAAGCCTTGAAACCAGCCAACTTTGGACTGGACCCATCGGAAACCACAAGCCGAATAAATCTCCCCTCCTTTAAAATGAGTGTGTTGGGTGTTTTGTCCCAGTGCTGGGAAAGTGGCTATTATTCCCTGTAACTCATAAGGTCACAAAAAAGGAATTACACCCTTTGGGGCAAAGAAGTGCTCAAATCCACTAATTTAAAAAGCATGCCTGAGTTTATTTGCCTAATGGCTGAGATGCATTACAACTTAAAAATTCTTTGCGTCTTTGAGGAGTTATTTGGCTACAACTGATGTGGCAAAGAAAGAAGTTAATTAACTACAGGTAAGTGATAAAATAAAAAATGAAGAGTACAGTGCATTGAACAGTTAAATTTTTTTTCAAATTCTGCTAAATATATTCAGTGTATTTTATTTCACATATAAAAATCCACTAAGAGCAGCACTTTCCTTCTGTCATATTTTAGAAAATTCAGACTTAGTCACATTTCTAGTAAGTTTAGAACCAGAATTTGATCCTTTATTGTGACCCAAGAACTTTCAGTTTCCAAAAGTAGGCCATGGTAACAGAACCAGTATTAACAGCCACTTTAGCTCAGCCATGGTTACGCTAATTGAAGTATTACTCCTAAGGAGCCCCATGATATGGGCTTCATTATTCTCCTGATACATTTGAGAAAGCACAAAAATATTACATAAACTGCATGAGATTACATAGAAGCATTTTTTTGGTAGGACACGATGAGAACATAATATCAAGCAGTATATTTCCCAGACCCTTTACAGAGAATCCATATATTTAAGAAAACTATTAAATTACTGTTACTATTAAGTTCCACACAGTGAAATTTTTTCAGTTCCTCCCTAATGACAGGAAAATGCTATGATGAAATGTTACCACATTATTATGTCTATGTGCAATAGGTTGACCGGGTTTGATAATATTTATTCTATTTGTATCGAAGCAATATATGCAAATAGCTTAACAGGACAAATAAAAGCTTTATGCAAGTAGAAGCAGCCCCCTGTTTGCACCTTTCCCTCCTCCACCCTTATCCCTCTTGCCAGAGGCAGCCACATTCTCCTCTTAGCTATTTCTTCTGATAATTATATCCCCCTTTCCAAGTAAAACATGCAATTATCTTTTGAATTCTTGATTTCAAGTATTATTAATCAATATCCTAATATGAAGCATGATAATTTTATCTAACATCGCCCTTTCTCTTCCTAATTCTAGTTATATTATACATTGTAATTAAGCACATATCATGATTAAATATTATTTGGTGCTTTCATTATTATGACTATGTAAATATTCTTTGTTGAGGAGAGTATTATGATTACTTTTCCTTTTCTATATGTCTTTGTGGAATGCATAGCTTTTATAGGAATTATTAACTTCTTTTTCCTTCCATTTTCTTGGATTAATTAAAAGTTTTGACTAAATCTTCTCACTCCTATTAATGGGATTTGAAAAATAACTTTCAAGCTTTTATATAGCCACATACGTCTGGTGATCTGACACGGCACTCCTGGAGTTCTGTACTCTCTTTCTCGAACCCTTCTGAAGTTCGACAGATGCCTTTGCGTTCACCGTCAGGGCTATCACCCTTTGTCATCAACCTAGGGGTTTTGTTTTGTTTTTTCTAATCCTGTCTGTGACGGATTTCCTGTCTTCTGGGTTTCATAGCTTTCTCCTGTGTACTACATTCTATCATTGTATAAAGCACATGCTCTAGTAGCGTCCTACTAAAGTATGAATACTGTGAAATTTCACATTTTTACATACCTGAAAATACCCGTATTCAGATTATTCATACTTTTGTTAGAGTAAGGAACTCTAGGTAGAAAAACCTTTTTTATTAATTGTTTTCTATATGGGCTTCCAGCTCCTAATGTTGCTGCTGAACGTACCCAGGCCATTTTGTTTCTCTACCTTCTGTGCGTGACTTAATTTTGTCAGAATATTTTTTATCTTTCATGTTTGAAATTTCAGGGTGACACACTTTAGTGCCTGTTGCTGCGCGAACTCTTCAGTGAAACTTACAATCTTGTCGCAAAGCAGAATAGAAATGATATTCTCTAGAGGTTATCAAAGAATTCTCATTTATTTTTTTACTGGATTCATAAGAAAGAAAGAGAGAAAGAAAGAGAGAGAAAGAGAGGGGGGGGTGGGGGGGCAAAGGCTGTTTATCTGAATCAATACCCCCCAAATGCTTCCCATGGCACTTGGAGTCTTTTAAGTTAGATGCACAAAGATACTGAACTGTAGTAGAATAATACATAATGGTATACGTGCATACTGTAACAACGTTCTGAGGGAAGACGAAACAATTTCAGATAGAGAGATGTGAAATATGCCGAGGATGAGTGGGTATTTGGTAAATCAGAAGAGGCCAAAAGTAGAAAGGAAGCAAGTACTTGAGGATCTCTGAGGTCTGAGGGCTTGATACCAGAAGAAGAGTCATCTACTCACAGGCAACAATAAAAGTGGGAAAAGGAAAGACAAATCCAGAAATAAGTTGACTCAAGCCTAGTTGACACGAGGAGAAACGAGAGCTACCTAAGAGAAAATCCGGGACAAAATATGATACTCTTTGCACGCGAACACAGTTATAACATGGTAGTTGATTTCATTCATGTCTTTTGGTTCCCTAATTCACATTAACTAACAGACTCTTGTAAATCATCCCTGGTGGGGTGCCCGTGAGGGGCCCGGAAGACACAACGCTCCTGACTCAAGTAATTTTCAGCATGTGAAGACCCTTAGCTGTGTTTTTGCCTTCGTACTACAGGTGGAGTGTGAAAGAAATATAAAAGGTTTATGGCGAGTAGAGAGAACGGAATGTCCAAGTTGCCTGGTGTGTCTGGAAAAGATCGAAAGGAGATAATGGCACCGAAAAGAATCAAACAGACATAGAAGTTTATTAAAAGTATGGCTAGAGCATTCATTCTAGGAAAATTAAAAAAAAAAACTAAAGACCAAAAATGCCACCCATTCAAGCAGATAAGAGAGAGGTGGCATGTTCATTCAACTAGTTATGCATTCGCCCCACGTATTTGTATTGTGTGATTGTTATGCACGGGCCACATCGCAAGCAAAGGTGAGAAATTACTCATCTTCCAAAATACAGCATGGTATCCTTTCTAGGCTGTCGGTTTCATGAGGAGAGTTATTCCTGTCTAATACATTGTTGTACCAGTACTTAACATTTATTAAAGTAATATATGTGAAGGCATGGTAATGAATGAGTATAAATATTACAACTACAAGATGATACATTCATTGTAGAAGGATTCTGAGAATTATCAATATATTATATCAAATAAAACTAGGAATCTGGATCAAATTGCTCAAAGGCTATATGATCACGTACACAGTCATACATATATACATACAGATATATATCTCCAATAAAAAGAATAGAATTGTTGTAGCTGAGGATTTAGCTCAGTGATTAGAGCGCTTGCCTTGTAAGCACAAGGGCCTGAGTTCGATCCCCGGCACCACCAAAAGAAAAAAAAAAAATAGAATTGTTAAAAATTTAATAGGAATTCCATTTCTCAACAAAGTAAGAAAGCACTGCCCTTACAGAAGAGGGCTTGTCAAAAGCAAGTCCTGTTTATTTGCATGCCGTGTATGTATTGACTGTTAAAATAAAACCACTTGTCTTTGGAGAATTTTGGAAATGCCTTCATTGAAAAACCTCAGCGATCCTCTCCTCCAGCCCTTAAAGATTTAGTTCTATAAATCTTCTTGCTATGGAATTGGTATTTGCCTTACTGAGTCTTACTGAGCTAAGAGTCCTTGAGTCTTAGCTACATCAGAGTCGAACTCAGCTCACTCCTTGCATTCCTAGATCTAACTGCCTCACCAAATAGCAACCGGTCCCAGGGCCGCTTTGCCACGGAACACGTCCCTGGTCTCAACACCTCAATCAAGACAGCCTGTTTCCTCTCAGCAGAGCATCTTAACATGGGAAAGAGCAGTCTCTTAGGTAACCAACCACATTAGAGCATTGCTACCAAACAAGAGGCCTCAAGGAGGGAAATTTGCTTCCATCAGATGCCGCACAGCAGCTCAGATAAGATAGAAGTCTTGCCTTGAAGAGGCTTGGGGCCTTGTAAGGGACGTCACTCTCTGCTGAGGAATAATACAACTCCCCTTCCGAGCCTAGAACTTTGCTAAATGCATATGGGCAATCAGTGTGTGTGTGACTGTGTGAGTGTGTGGGATGAATAAATTCACATGCTCTGCCTTCTCTTTCTTGAACTTGCACCTAGTGGTGAGGAGCTCCCTGATCACGCACATCAGAAAAGTTTCCCTACTGCAAGAAAGGCAGAAGTCAGCCAGAACTGAGGGCTACATGCGAGATGAGGAAGAGCAAATAAGCAGAGAAAACAGAGCATCCTGACAGGAACATGTTTTGAAGAGACGCATGAATTATTTTCTTGATGGCACACACTTGAAAACAAAAATTAGAATGCTACAGGATTTTACAATGAGAGATGATTTTCCATCTCTCAGGTCTTCTTTCCCCAAAAATGACACAAAAGGCAAGTAGTGAGTTTACTGGTACTGAGAAGCCTGAGCTCTCCTTGAAGAAAACGACCGACTTTTATTAATTATTGTATTTCCTACATTTCTTAACTTAGTGTTTGGTACACAGTATGTGATCACTTAATATTTGTTGAGAACAAATCCCCTATGATGAATGTTATCACTACGTACATCTAAAATGTATCATTCAAATAAAATAAAATTTAAAAATATTTGTTGAGAAAATTCCTGTGAAAAATACGTACACATGTGTTGGCTATTTCCACTTACCCTAGGACCTAGAGTATAACCGAGGGGAGAGAAATAAAACACTAGTAGAAAAGGGGGTTAACTGGGATGAAAACACGTCACTTTGCCACATTTCATACATGGCAGTCCCTATAGAGATATATAAACTGTCAGTGGTAAATTACAAACCGAATAAAAGAACAAACAAATGGAAGGAATGTTAGGTTAAAAAGATATTATTAAACACATGTACAGTGTTCTGAATTATTGGGTTGTTTTAATGGTTAAATGGTTAAAAGATCTTATTGGCTTTTATCTATTTATCACCAGGAGACCTAAAACCATCTGTCAAGTGCTTGGGGGGGTGAATGTACCAGAACTGACTCTAAGTTATCTTTAAAAAAAAAAATTCATGCATAAATGTATTCAGGAGACTGGGGATTTAGCTCCGTGGTTATGGCACTCGCCTAGGAAGCGCAAGGCCCCGAGTTCGATCCACGACACCAAAAACCAAAAAAGATACAATAATATATTCAGAAGGGTAAGCAGGTTGCTTTTTTATATCTCAAATTCCACCCCAAAGAGATTAATTTCCAGAGTGCCATGCCTCCACTTCCTATTGTTATTATTTAATAGAGAGTTTGGTAACATCTCCTGTGTCCCCAGTCCAGAGACACGATCGATAACTACAGTAATTGCTCTGTGGAAGTGAGAACAGACTGTCATGATTCTTTAACTTGTGCGGAAACCAGCGCGGGCATCATGCAATTTGCTTAGTAGGTTGTTAAAGTAATTGATACTGTGGGTTATGCTGTGTCACTTTGCCTTTTTTGTGTCCAAGAGTGAGTAATTCCAGGTCCGTGTTTGCCAACTACAGCATGGGAAGTTATTGCTTACCTGGAGTTCTCCATTCTAAACATGTTCCCCTAAAAGAATAGCAGCACCTGTCTCCCCACGACCCCTTTCTGCTTCTACTTTTTTTCCAGAAGAGAATACACTGAAATAAGTACCAATAAAAAGGGTGCATATTAAAAAATATGGGTGTTATTAAAAAATAACAAGGACATGTTCTGCTGTATAGTCTGTAGCCCAGCGGTGGAAACTTCTACACTGTCACTTATTCTTTATTTACTGTGGCAACCCACACTCTGCTGTGCAACCAGAATCGAGCAGCTATCCCTGTAGAGAATCTAAATTGTTTACAGAATAGAAAAGCATATTGCTTTTCTGTGCAAATATCTATTTTTGTGTTCCAAGACATCATTAATGTTTAGATCAAAGCATTCATGAGGTCAGGAAACACATTCTCCATTTGAGTTAGTTATTAATTGTGACTGCCTCATCTTTGGACAACTAAAACCAAAGTCTACATTCACTGGCATCATGTATCAAAGCTCAGGCAGTTTCTTAGACTAACCACGATGTGCCACTCCAGAGGAAAATACACAAACTCAAAGATGAGTTTATTTGTTCACACCTACAACAGGCTACACTTAACAAGGTAAGATAGTTACTATCGTCACCTGAAATCCTGTTTGACCAAACTATTCAGTAACCACGAGAACACAAAAAAAGACGGAAAACCTGAGAAATTACCTTGTTTTCAGAACAAGATTAGTCATTTATCAGTATTCTGAGAAGAGCACAATTACTGATAATCAAGAAAGTCTTCTGGAAAAACAACCAAGGAATTCCAAGTTGGGACATTGAGCTACTTTTCTCATGTTAGAGTACTGAGGGAAAAGAAAAAATAGAACAACAGTCGGGTGAAGACATACTTTTAAAATGAAACAAATTTAAAATGGAAAGGACACCTGTCTGTGTCCAGCATAGGTTCCTTTTCCAGGCACTCAGAACTTACTTAAAAACTATTTTGAAGAAAACGATAATGTCTATTTTATTTCCTCTTCATTTTTATAAATAAAAGTCTGTTTCCTTCTTTCAATTATTGGAAATATCATTTCATAAAAATGGGATATTTTTCCCACAAATATTCTGCCTTTTCCCATTTTTTATATCTAATCTCTTCCAGGAATTAAAGTTCACCACAAAGATTCTATTGATGGAGGAGGAAATAAAACAGAAGTATCAACAGGGAGCTTGAATTTTCTGAGAGTGGAGAATCAGAAAACCTATCTGTCTTTCGAGGTGGGCTTAAAGTGCAATTTTTTTTTTTCAGTACTAAAGACTGAACCAAGGGTATGTTACCACTGAGCCACTCCCCAGCACTTTTTGTTTTTTTTAAATTTGAGACAGCATCTCACTAAATGGCCCAGGCTGGCCTTGAATTTGGGATCCTCCTATCTCAGCATCCTGAGTAGTATGAATTACAGGCATGTACCAACACACCTTCAAGGCTGCTGTACTTTTAATGAGATAGGATGCCAAGCACAAGGTCATCCCCACTAGCCCGCATTAGGGGAATATTACTTATTTAAGGTAGCATTTATGGAAAGCTGAACAGAATTCCAGGATTGCCGCTTACTTGAATTCAACTCAACCTACTTTTTGAATTGAAAGCTGATGGTTCCAGATTCCTAAGTTTTCCTGAAGGCTGACTGTTCACTTGTGTTTTCATCTTTATTCCTTTCAGCTTTACTCCTCTGAAAGCCCTTATAAGTGCACAAGTTTCACCTTGCTGTATTTTTCTTTTTTCCTCCCATTTGTTTGTTCCAACCCAACTTACTTAAAAAAGAAAAAAAAAAAATCCATATACTGTCAGAAAGGAAAGCTTTGCATACCGGGTCCTCACCACCCTCGGAGGCAACGACAGATTCTTTCACTTGATCACTATGCTCCAATCCTAATTGCAGGCAATTCGTTCTAGGCTTTTATGACCGGCGATAGTATCTCACAAATAATGGAGAATATCGCTGCACACGCCCTTACAAAGTACTGACACATAAACACAAAGATAACTGCTGTATAAAAATAAAAGCTCCTAAAAAAAAAAAAAGCTCTTTACAGAAAACACACATCTGTAATCAGTTAAAAACAAAAACTAGTCAAAACATGCATTCCAATCCTGGTGTTTGACAGGATTGGCTTCGGTCTGCTTAATGTAAACACGCTTGACCCAAGGATACTATCACTTAGAAAGAACGTCACTGATGTTTAGAGAAGAGTAACAGTAACAAGATTTCTATTTAAAAATTGACAAAACGCATTAGCTGCCGGAAGATATCTAATAAAAGGAGATCGGTACATATGCAGTTAGGGACTTGAGGATCAATTGTGCTTTTAATAACTCAGCACATCAGGAGCCTGATTGCAATAACCCAAACCACGTAGGCAAGTCTGGATGCTACGGTAGAAATGATCTAGGTACTAGAACGATTAAAAATCACAGATAATCCCAAACCCTTCTGACAATGATCCATTAAAATCCCCTCCCTTAGAGAAACGGCTTTATAAAAGCTACAAATCATTACTAAACTGTCCGGCTTATGTCTCCTCTGCTTTGATTAGCTCACTGCAGTCTCTGGGGAAGGCCTCAGGATGCGGCGAAACAGTTGAGCTAGGAAAGAGGAGGAAAGGGACAGAACTTCAAGGAGAAGCCGTGAAACTCTCCACAGACCTCAGAGCAATACCAGGACTAACAGTGGCGGCCCGTTCTGGAGACACCTGAAAGTGAAATTTGCATCATTCTGATTAAGGAAGGCTGTGCGGGCTCATGCCTGTAATCTCAGCACTCTGGGAGGCTGTGGCGTGAGGATCACAAGTTTGAGCGGCGCGACTTGGCAGTTTAGCAAGACCTTGTCTCAAAATTTTAAACACAACTTAGTACAAAGGCCCTGTATTCAGTCCCCAGTACTGAAACAAACACACACACAGAGCAGAGGTCAGTTACATATGAGAAGGCCTATGAATACCCATTTCTGGCCCCGACCTACGACACAATTTCTAGGGTGGAAACCATGTAAAAAGATTTTGTTTCAGCCAACTCTTTTTCTGTGTTTCTTCCCCGATTTGATTTAGAGTTAACTGTTCCAAAGGAAAATCGCACAGTTTAAAAAGACAAAACGACAGAGTAAAGTTGGTGTATACAGCTAAATAGGTTGTGACTACTTGAGTTCATGGTCAAGGTCTCCAAGTAGTCAGGGAAGACCTCCTTAAAGAACTAACTTCAAAGCCAAACCCTGAAGGGTGAACACGAGTTAACTGAAGGCAAAGTAGGAAAACGGTGAGATAGTAGACAGTGGATAGGAGACTTTCATAGAAATCAAAATGGATGTGGAAAGGAAGGCTCAGAGAGAAGATTTCCAAGGAACGGAAATGAGGTTGGTTATGCTGGAGCACAGAAAGGAAAGAGAAAATGAGAACCGATGCCAACACAGGCGAAGATAGGAATCTGAGCATCAATATTCTTGTGAGCTACGTATTTGTGGTACAAAACTCCACATCCTAAAATGAAAAGTATTCAACTCTCCTTTACCTTAACCCAACCCACATTTTGAGTACGATGATGAAGATCGGCTACTTACCAAATGTAGTTCCCAGTCTTCCGATGTTAGCCGGCCTCCTTTGCCAGTGCAGGGAGCTGAGTTCCAACCAAAGGAGAGATAGAAACATGCTTCTTCCGGTCCTGGCCGCTACAGACCTCGGTGGAGTCTGCCACGTGAGCTGTTCCACAGCCACACAGCTGCACGCTGATGTTCAAGGCGATCTTAGAAGCCTGGAAAGAGCTTCGCCCCTGCAGCCCCGCACACGCGCACACCAGCACGGAAGCCTTTGAGATTGGACGTCGTCTACTACCGGTAAGTCTCCAAATAGGCATCTAGGAGCAGCAGAAGTGGTATCAGCACCCGGGAACTTGTGAGAAACGGCAATTCCTGACTCTTCCCGAGATCTCCTGAGTCAGAGACTCTACAGACAGGGCTGGGAGTCTGCGGCTAGGCGAGCTCTCCAGGTGGATCCTGCACGGGGTCAAAACTCAGCACACCCTCGTTTCGCCGAAGCTTAACCCGCTCCATCTGTGATGAAAGTAAAACGCAATTAATTCAAGGAATTTCGGTGTTCAACTCAACCCACATGTAGCGTCAGGGCCTATGACTGGGTGTACCTGGCCTTTAGTTATTTTATTCAGCTGTGTTATCTTTCCAATTTCTTTTTCTTTTCTTTCTTTTTTCTTGACAGGCCCTGGTTTTTGTTCCATGAGGACTGTTACTTGTCTTCTATGTACATTTAAAAGCCTCTTCAGGTGGGGCTTTAGCTCTCGTTCTGCGTCTTCCTTTCTACATAAGAAAACCTGCAGGCTCCATCCAGGAAAACTGAAATGCCCTTGTGGTGCGTACTCCCGACTCTACTCTTCCCGCGCGCTTTGTTTACTGCCTCTGGCTGGCGCTGGCTGCTCGGAACAGGTGTTCAGCCCTCCAAGATTCCCTCCCAAGCCTTCTGAATTCGAATCTCTCTAACAAGACTCACCTAGTAGAGAGGCAGCCAGAGGACTGGGTCTCGGAGACAAACAACACGATATCAGTGTATGAATACTGTACTATTAAAACAATCTCAGCAAATCTCCCCTTTCTGGCTTGCTATGGGGCAAGGAAAACTGGCTGTTAAATGTGATGTTTTCATGTATTCTGCTAAATCCATTTTTTATGGTACTAAGGACTGAACCCAAGGCTTTCTCGTGAGCTACATCCCCAGCCCTTTTTTTAATTTTTTTTATTTTGAGACAGAGTCTTAAATTGATAAACTGCCCCAACTGGGTTTGAACTTGGCAATCTTTCTGCCTCAGCCTTCCAGAGTGCTGAGATTACAGTAAATCTGCTTTTTATGGCATTAAATTTCTGTCTTGATTTTAGTAATCTCAAAAGACACTTGAAAGAAAAAAATGAAAAGGGCAGACAGACAGCAGACTGGGGAAACATTTACAACTTATTAACTACTAAGAATTATGATACTATCTATCATGTAAATACCTGTAAGTAGGTAGATATATAAAAAATAAACATTTTATCAATCAATAGAAAATGCAAACATGCCAATAAAGAAACAACAGAAAGCAGGAAGAGCTATACACAGGGGAATCAACACATTTAGCTAATAAATGAGCTCAGCCACATTGTTCTTGGTAGAAGCAGATGAAGACTATGTGAGGTATAATAAATATGATTCCAGTTAATGCAAAATTCTAAAAGGATGGTAAAATTTGGGAGGGAGTTCCTTCCAGCGGGGAGGCTGGACAATGAAAGAGGGGAGTGGTATATGAATAGTGTAAGTTATTGGTAAGGCTCTTATTCCTGAATGGTATGCTGGGTGTATGGTGCTTTTTATATTATTAAAAGTAAAACAAGATAAATGACGACTTCGTATGAACCTATGACAGTGTGTTTCATGAACCAAGGATCATGTCTTATTTAAGTCTGAGCCCATTAGATTCATAAGAAAAAAATATGTTCTGGCTTTGGTTTCTAAAATAGATAAGATTTCTTATAAAATTATATTTACTATTAGTAGTAGTAGTATTATAATTTGATTCTCTTTGACAGCTTTACTCCTCTGAGACATTGGATAGATTCCACGCAAAAAAAAAAAATCATTACTGAAAGCAAAACAAGCATTTGGCTGGCATATTAAAATATTACTTCGTTATTAATGATAAGATATTTAGACTTACATTCTCATGGGCTTTTCACTTAAGTAGAATTATAAGATTTCCATGAGTTATCTTGAATACTAATAAATTAATGTAGCCCTTATTCAGAAATTCTGAGCTAGGTCAGCCTTCATGATTAGCTACTTCTAGTCATTTATCCTGAGACAAAATAATTATTCCCATTTATTATTTCTTTTTTTTATTATTTCTTAAGTACTAGTACCATCTGGTCCTCACAGACATGCAAGGAAGAAGGGTATTTTTATTCTTTTAAAAGAATATGATGCATCGTGAAAAGTATCACTGAAAGAAAAAGCTGATACCTAAAAAATTCACTATGGAATAAAACTCCCTTATAACACAATGCCTATATTAAAATTTCCTTCCATTCCAAAGAATCATTGGGGTCTTCATTGTCATTCTTGGTCAACAATATGACATATTCTTACAATGGAAGTTAGTACTCTTAATGAAGGACATTTTTCTTTTTTTGCATATTTTGAACCATGACAATAACTTAATATTACTTCTTTAATTTGAAAAATAGTGGAAATATTAAAAAGAGAGACAATGGAGTAAAAAAATTTGCATGCCTTAAACTTTTGACACCCCTTATATGATGAACATGGTTCTGAGTATATAAAATTAAAAGATTTTCCTCACTAGTAAAGTCCTGCCTATTAATCCGAATCATTAAAGATGAATTCAGGAAAGCTGTCCTTATATAAATTTATAGGGAAAAAAGACCATATGAAGTCTCCAAATAGATTTTTGTAAAAGATAATAGTCATTTAGATAAATAGATTTACATTACTAAGCTTTAAATGAAGCCTTCAATTTGTGCTTTATGGGATTTTATTCATCTTGAAACATGTCTTAGCTACTTTTCTCATTGCTGAGACAAAGTACCCAACAACCACAAGTTAAAGGAAGAAAGGTTTATTTCAGCTCACAGTTAGGAGAAGTTTCAGTCTATAGTCAGCTGGCTGTAAATCAGGGTGGCGTGGCAGAGGGGCATCACAGAGGAGAAGCAGCCCTCGGCAGAGCAATCAGGAGGCGGCAGCAATAAGCCTCCCTTTCCTTTTATCCCATAGATGCTACAAACCTTTGGGAGGGTGCCACCTACAACCAGGTGGTTCTTCCCATTATCCACACCCAGATCTATGTTAAACCAGTTTAGTTATCACATGCCCTTAATCTCAGTATCACACGCCCTAATCGAGCACCACCCACCCATGATCCAGCCACCTCCAAATATCCCCATCTATGAGCACATGACACTTTGGAGGATTATCTAGATACAAGCCATAACAAATATGTATGTTTATAATTTTATAAATTAGTTACTTATGTGAAAGAAAAACTATAGCTATGAATATAGTAAACATTCGATCGTATCATTATTTACAAATGTAACCAAATAAAGAATATATTCAAAAAAGAATTACTTAAATTATATCACATCATTAAAAACACAATTAAAATAATTATTAGCCTTTGCAGTGCTTGTTTAAATCATTTTATAAGTGTTAAAATTTATGTTTATTATAATTTAATTATGTGATTATAAAGCTTATGACATGATATTAAGTTGAAAAGACAAAATAATCAATTCATGAAATTAGGTAGAGAAGTAACCGATTTTTAAAAAATGACTGGAAAGCAAGCCTATCATTTTTAATTATTACCATGTCTCTGTATTGGTTAATAAGTAATATTTTTCTGTAATTCCAATATTTTTTGTAGAAATTACAGTTACCGTGGATCAGCATCATTGGGAGAACACCTTTGTTCCTATAATTCATCATTGCCTTACCTCTAATTTCTATGGATTTGTGAAATAATTTTTTCAGAAATTTTTATTTGGTGCCAATTATAACCCAGAAGAGATTGCATGCAGGAGCAATTCAGCCACCAGTATGTAAAGATGGCTGTGCACAAGGGCGAGGGAACAAGTCGTGGACATCTGAGTTTCCTTTCTCCTACTGTGGTTCTAAAGTACCAGTACGCTTTATGATTATTGTAAAAAATATGGGAAAACTTCATAGGAAAGCAGTCACATGCTCCTGCTTCTAAGCACAGGGCAAATGTGTATGGAAATTGCCTGATTTTCCTCTGATTAAGAACCTTTGTTGAGATCCCCGGGAAATATAATCCCCACTGGTTTATGTAGCCAAAGTAAAAAAAGCCATAGCTGCTCTGAGCGAGACCACTCTGCAATCACCACCCTTTTGAAGGCCACTTCTATTTTCCGTGGGTGACATAAAGTAATTTATGTCTGGATTTTTCTCGCTGGCAAGAATAGTTCTTACTTTCATTCAGTTTTATTTGTCTGATTTCCCATGCTAATGTTTAAGCACTATAAAATTTTAGTCGGGCCCTAAATTAAATCTTTAAATGTAAACTGTGTGGCTTTCTAAATTTAGTAACTATGCAATCATTTTTCATCTAGTTCCTCAGTAAATCCTAAGAAAATGGGAGAATATATACCTATTCAAATCAAAAGTCTCACTTTTTTTTCACTTTATTGTAAATTGCAAAACTTATTTTTGTGTTGGGCATTCTTGACTAAAATTTTCCCTAATTAAAACATGCTGATATGATGTGGATATTAAGAGACATAATATACTCTGGAACTAGAATATTGGACTTGGCTCCTTTTCTTCATAAAGTTGTAGTTCCTTCAAATGTGAGCTACTCTAAGGTAGCTGCCTTATAAGGGATTTACGAGTTTAAGCAAGATGATATATATGTGTATATGTAATAAACGGTATGTATGTCACTAAGAAGGTACCAGGCACTACTCCATTTATTGCTGTCATTGTCATCATCATCATCAAAACGATGGTGGAAAACCCCAATGAGCAGCTCGCAAACACAGGAGAGTGATTTTAAATGAAGGTTTTGGACTCTACTCCCAAGCCCCAAACAACGATGCTGTACAGCCTGAGCTCGTCTTCATGCTGAGTCCCTTAATTCCTCTGCACTTTTCTCTCATCTGTAGAATGAGGAACAGAGAGAATGTAACTTACAACATTGTTGTGAAAAATAATGAGACCGAAACAGTCTGACTACAATTAAAGTTCAGCTTTGTCCAGCTTTCTTCCTCCTGAAAGGCTGGCAGTCCTTGGTCAGGCAATGTGTCCTCTCTCCTCCTCTCTCCCTGAGCAAAGATGCTGCGTGTAGTAGAGAATAAAAATTATAAAACCCACCATGGAGCCTGGTCAAGCAAAATGGATTGCTCTGCCACACTTTCCCCTTCTCTGCTCCAGAGATTAAAAACTAATTCTTTCAGTTATTTATTGCTGGCAGAGATGGTTAATTTAATCTTCATAGATATAGTAAAATGTTTGGCTGCAAGAAGCAAATACTCTGCAGAAGCTAATTGTAAGACACATTCGGGTGAATAATTCATTGTGTGCAATATAATGATATCATAGATGGTTAGCCAAGAACAAACATCAATTCTACAAAGAGAATTAAACTAAAACCAAATCCATTTGGCAGTGGATAATGAATATAGCCCTTTTCACCAATATAGATCTAATTTTAGTGAATTTTACCATGGCCTGGGAAGATTTCATTTTTTACGAATTTCAGATGGCCTATCATGTGTGCCATTATTTCTTCTCAGCACAGATTCCCCACCGTAAGCAAAAAAGAATAGCACAGGAGTGTGTTAGAGTAAGAGAGACATTGTTAAACCCATGTAGATATGATATTTGGTGCCTTGCACATTTAACTTAACCTGTATAAACTTTCAGCTTCTCACCAGAAAAATGAGGGAAACGATACATCAGTTTGTTGTCAGAATACTGAGACTTACTCAAAACAAAATTTAATACTATGCTGGGTTTTTAGTAAATAATGAGAAAGGTACATAAAGATATAGTCTATGTGCACATGTGTAGGCAAATGCATAAATGCGTATACACATTCTAAACAATATACTTCTTCAGCCTTGTATCATCTGGCTATCATCATTTTTACCACTGAGCCCTGTTCCTATCTGTCTTTTTTTCAAGGTATTTTCATTTCCCTTCCTCTGCACATTTTATAATCCTCATCAACAAATACAAAGAGAAAGCAGATGGAAAGATTCGTTTCCTCATTAGTGGTTAAAAATGCAAATTATAGCACTCTGGAAACCAGGATTTTTTTTAAAGAAAACATAAGCCAATGTGGCTAAGATAAACCAATTCCTTACTAACAATACTGCCAAGCTAGTACAATCTTTTAGTAAAATAATTATCTCAAAAGGAAGAGCTATAAATCTGTCTACAACCAGCAGCTCTTTTCTAAAAGCATGTACCAAAGAAACAATCCACTGAAAGCAACATTTTAGTGACACAATTATTTCCATGGATAATTCTAAAATAGAAAAATAATTTTTTAAAGTCAAAATAGAAGGCTGTAAAATATATTGCACAAATGAAAGTCATTAAAATGATAACAAAATACTATTTTGAAACAAAAACAAAAGGTATGGCGAAGTATGCACACATAAATTTTACACCACAATTGTGATTATTTAGTCTGTGTATGTATACAAGATAAAGCAAAAAAAAAAAAAAGTTTTCAGGGAGAATTAGAATTTTTGGAAACTTTTTTATGTTAGCTTTCATTGAAAAGTGAAAGTGAAGATTAAAGTCTGATCTACTCTGCAAGGCTCTCAATACAAAAAAAGTATATGCATTTTCTTATCTTTAATAAAAAATACAGTATCATTTAGTTTTAACACCTTTTGTGACCCATACATTATATTTTTTTTTTGTCATTTTCCTCCCATGTCAATTTTTCTCCCCAAAGACTCTGAACTGTTTGAGGAAAAGGTAGGATGATTTCACTTTTTAAAATACATAACAGGGGTTGAGGATTTAGCTCAAGCAGTAGATTGCTTGCCTAGCAAGGGCCAAGGCCCTGACTTCCATATCCAGCACCCCAAAAAATAAAAATAAAAAATAAAATACATAACAATAAATAACTAGCCCAGAGCCAGGAACTTTGTTTTTAAGCCTTGCTTAAGGGCCTGCTGGGGGTGCAGGGTACTTTCATTCCACCTGATCAAATTGAGGCTGGCACTATATTACTTGCTGATAAAAATAGACCACCAGTTCTGCATGTATGAAATTCCACTTTGTAGGAAGGAGAGTGGGCTGAAGGCAAAGTACTTGCTAGGCTAGTGTTGCTGATAAATGAATAACTACCGTTGCTAAAAAAAAAAAAAAAGGAATAACTGGTTTATGAAATGAGGAAAACACCATCATTTCTTCGGTACCTAGAAAGAGTGTCCAAGAGAGAGAGGCTAATGTCTCTTAGCTCAAAGCCTAAGATGTTTTGAAGAGTAAACTTGCATGCTTGCTGAGACCCTTACTGTTTTTGTAACCTGATCAGACTGCAGGAAGCCCACAAACATAAATGACCCCTTTCTTGAGAGACATTTTTATAAAACATGATGACAAACTGAACTACCTATGAATAACTAACTGGGATTCTAGCAAAATGCCAGTATATTTTGAGTTGTATATCCTTTCGATGTAAGAGATCCACGTCTGAAGACCTGGAGTGGAATATGGTATTGTTATATTTAATATGATAAATATATTTGGTCTTTGTCTCTATTTCCAGGCACAGAGCTCCTCAAGCCCTCAGAGTTGAAGAGAATTGGCTACAAATGTGAATGGATCTTGAAAATATTACCGCAGTACTTAGATAAAATGGATTATTATCAATGTGGGAATTGATTAAGCAAACCGAGTTGTCTATTAAGCGCCATTCATACGTCCTCGGATGGACTGCAGCCTGCGGGGCTTGTTCATCTCGATTATGTCAAGGTCCACCTTCCCATTCCTGCTGAAGGCTGGTGTCATCAGTATATTACCTCCTGCAGCTGTTTCTTCTGCTCTGCACTTTTCCAGATGTGTTCATCTCCTTGCTCTTCTCCTGAACACCATTTATCCAGGTCATTTATGTCTCTTGGGCTTATTAAAGATTTGGCAAAATAGATCTGCATACGTATCCACAATGGAAAATCTGGAAAATTTAATATTAGACTCTCCTTGTTATCAGTTGTAGTCTATTTAGGGAAACAGAAGCCACATGAAGCATTTCAACAAAAATAACATTGGGAATTAATTAAGCAAACATTGCAGGTGAGCAAAGGACAATGTGCTGACAACCCGTGACAGTGGACCTGCCCTACACCTCTGCAGCGGCTTGTGTAGGAGGCCACACCATGGCCTGGTGACAGTCAGCCCAGATGTCATCTTCCCTGTTCTCATTTGTGATATTTTCACGCTTGGGAAGCCTATTCCCCAAAAGATATATTCCCCAAACAAATCAGATAATATATTCTACTCCTCATTACTTGGCCTCCAACTTCCCCACACGCAGGACTTCTAGGAAGGGCATGAGTAAGTCTTCTCGCTCTTTCCCTATAAGCCACTCCGCTCCTCTGCCTTTGAGACAAGTGATAGTGGCCGACTCCTTTGCTACCTCAAGCTTTGAACAAATGTTCTCAGTTTGTTCTCATAGAGGGGGTGTCTTTACGAATTTCCACGGTGGGGTGATAATAATAATGATAAAAGGATTCACTGAGATAATACCAAGTTAAATGCTGGAAGCGTGCACCAGCATTAGCAAAGTGAAATGAAAAGAAAGCAAAAGAAACAAAATAATAAAGAAAAGAAAGAAGAGAAGACAAGACATCGGTACTTGAAAGCTCACATCATACAAGTCAGGAAAGACTTGAGGAGAAAGTTACCCTCCGGCCGAAGCTGGCAAGTCAAGATGTTGGGGAGGGCAGAGCCGGTTCCCAGCCCCCCACAGAGAGGCAGCTGCCTTCTAGACTGGTACATCTCAGGGCCGCAGTGAGCTAGAAACCAGGTTCACTTCTGCTGATACTGAATGGATCCTTTTGTCCAAGGAACGACGCCAGTCATAGCGAATGGACTCCAGTGACAGGCATTGCAAGCAGAGAGGATAAAGAGAGTCCCGCAAATCATCCTGACAAAACCTAACAACAGCCGCTAACAGAGGAAAAGCCACTTTGCAGCACCCAAGGGGCAGCACAGCAAAGGGCAGAGAGAAAAGCAACAGAGAGGACAATCGCTCAGTAACACACTCTGTTCTGAAAGAATTTTAGCCGCTCAGCTGCACATGGTGATGTGGGCCTGTAATCCCAGCACTTCAGGAGGCTGAGGCAAGATGATCTCAAGTTTGAGCCCAGTCTAGGCAATGTAGTGACTTAGCAAGATCCTGTCGCAAAATATAAAAACATACATACATACATACAGCCAGGAATTGTAGCTCAGTGTGAAGGCCCTGAGTTTAATTCCCAGGGCTAAGAAGAGAAGAAAGAAGGAGGAGGAGGATGAGGAAGAGGAGGGGAGAAGTTTGGCCACCCAAAGCCATCATTTTGCTTTTTATTACCTTATTTTCTCTTCCTTTCCTTGATCCTCTTTATTTTCTCTAACCTATCGCAGGCAGCTTGACTATCTCTCTTGTGGCTTTCTAAACTATGGCCAGAGAATCTGAATGTTTACACCTCAAATTAGTCCAGCTTCACAAAAAGCTACAGGCTCTAAAATGAAATTATACCCCTTCCTCCAGGACCAAAGTGGGTACGACCAATTGGATGTCTAAAGGCCTTTTTGTGCACATTCCATGATATATGTGCATGTGTGCTGGCAGACATGAGGGTGACCGCCGAGGTGAGGTTTCTGCAGGAGGCGGACATTTCATAGTGTCTCCCGGTGGAAAACACGTGTTTTAACGGGCAAGGGCATGGAGAGTCGGTGACCACAGAGGGAGAGGTGTGCAGCTGCAGGAAACAAAATAGGGGTCCAGAAACACTCAAGCATGCATCACTACAGAATTACATTTTCTTCTACATTTTTTACTTTTCAAAGCAATGATTTTTCAAAGCAAAAATTTATTAAAAAACATTTTTGTTTAAAATAAACCTAGTATATTAGTATGTAAAGAAGTAAAGAAAAAAGTCCCTTATTCTCCATTATTTCCATCTCCTAGCCATGGCCACTATTTTATTCTTTGGATTGTCCTTTCCACACCGATTTTGGGATTGGCCACAGGACTTACTTCAGCCAATGGGATGTAGCAAATCTGACACGAGTAGGAGCCTGAAAAGCATGGAATTTGCCTTCTCTGGCTGCCAGGAACCTTTCTGCCAAAGCATGGATGAGTGATGACAGCTCATGTGCAGACATGTCCCCACACCAACCATCCTGCCACTCCAGATGAGTCCCGCCATGAGACTGGACACATGGGTGGCATCGACTCTCTCACGGGCTGAGTGGGAACACCTTCCATACCAAGCCACAGTCAGGGATTTAATAAAAGTTGTTCTATGTAACTGAGTTTCACAATCTTTTGCAACAGAATAAATCTCAACACAGAGATAATTAGATTGAAATGGAGACAAATATATGAACATACATAGATCTGCTTTTATAAATATTTGGATGTACCATTTTTAATCAATCATTTGAATAGCATATGACTGTATTCTTTAAAATTCTAGGACCTCATTCTAGGATAATGAGGTGAAAGAATTTGTTAATCAGTAGACCATCATCCCAGTGCCAGAGAGACCATGACATCAGTGATTGCGAATCCCAGATCTGTGCCTGCTTCATGAGTCAGTGAATAGAAAGTATTTCCTCATTTAACTTTATCTATTCAATAAAATGTCTTGGAAATACCTGGTGCCACCAAGCATGAACCTATTTCTACACACACCAGCCTGCTTGACCTCTTAAAGCCTCATTATATGATTTGAAATCTTTTAGATCAAGCTTACTCTCAATTTACTCTTTTTCAAAATTGCATTCACCTTTTTTGGAAATTTATTCTTTCACTTGATGGGGAATTTTGTGAGATGTCATTGAATTTAGTAAGTTCGAATGAAATGATGACTTACTATGTTGTAAAACATGTTATATACTGTGTTTTCTTTTACTTGGGTTTTTCACTACCTTCAGCAACATTTTTTTATAATTTCCTATATAATATTATACATTCATTTCTAGGTATATTTCTGGCTGCTTTCTGATTTTTATTGCCATGAGAAAAATGATACTTAAATTCATTCTGTTTTGCAGATACAAGGGGAAGTTTTTATTTTTTGCATCATTTACTTTATAAGGCAAAAATGCTGATCTTTTTTATGCTAATAGGAAAATTAAGACAACTAACAAAGTGTATAGATGATCCTATGACATGTAAATAAAAATAATTTTGCCTTTTCCTTTCGATATGCATGCTTCATAATTTTACTTATTTGGGATTTCCGTGCAATATTGAGTATTTAAGGCATTAGCAGGCATCTTCATTTAGTTTCTGACTTTCCTGTTTCTCGTAATTCTCCACTGATGATCATATTTGCTAGAAGTCACAGGAAGAAATCTCATAGTAAATTAGAGTTCCTAGTTCACTGCTTAGAGAGTTGTTGTTTTGTTTCTATTATTTTAATGGTATTTATTATGTTTTAATATTATTGACTATGTGTGTAATACATAATAAACACACTCATCATAGAGAGTTGGTACATATACTCATCAGATCTTGATTCTTTTTATTTGCCCTTCCTCACCTCTCCTTTCTGTTTCCCCCCATCTCAAGACACCCTTCCCATCTCTACAAAGTCTAGCATTAGAGTCAGGTATAGCAGCACATACCTGTAATTCCAGCACACTGTGAGTCTGAAGCAGGAGGATTGCAGGTTGAAGTCTAGACCGGGCAGTTTAGCTAGTTAGTGAGAACCTGTCCCTGCCCAAAAAAAAATTAAAAGGGGCTGGACATATAGCTCAGTGTGAAGGCCCAGGCTTTAAATCTCCAGTACAAAAAGAAAAAGAAAAAAAGAACGAGTACTAGATAGTCATATGGTTTTCTGACTTATTTATATACTGAAGTATGCTAATAAATTCTAATATGAAACTACACTAGCATTCATGAGTTAAACCATTCTTAGTTGAATTGTATCATTTTTTAATATATTGCTATGGTGTATTAGTAGTATTTTATTTAAGGTATTGTATCTCTATTTACAAATGAAACTAATCACTTCATTTTCTTATTCTTTTTGTAACTAGTTTTGACAACAGATTAATGTAGATGGCCCCTAACTTACTCAGCTCATGATATTTTTGAGGTGCAAAAGTGAGACGCATTTGGTAGAAACTGTTCTTTGACTATTGAATTTCGATCTTTGCCCAGCCTAGTGATATATGGTACAATCCTTGTTCATGATGGTAGGCAGTGACTGTAAGCTTTGGCTCCCTGTCAGCCATACAATTAAAAAACAAATGAGACTCTACTATCATGTAGTATGTTCCTAAGCTATTATGTTTTGTAAGTTAGATGTATTAAATGCATTTTACATATAGTATTTTCATTTATAATGAGCTTATCAAGATGTATCTGTATCATAAATTGGGAAGCATCTGTACTTACTCCTTTGTTCTTGATGGTCTAAAATTTGAAAGTTATATCTTAAATTACATAGTGTTATTTGTATGTGGATTTGTTTGGATATGTGTTATCAATCTGCTTTATTCTGCCAATGGCTTATGTTTAAATTAAATTCAGGCAAATTATTCTCCTTTTACCTATAATCTATATATCATTTTCTTCTTTCTATCTATCTACAACTGCCTCCCAATTTCTATTCTCACCTTCTAAAATAGCTGCTGAAATGTCTAGCTCTATCTTTAATGCCTCTTATTTTTTTCTTATATTTGCCTCAGTTTTCTGTGATAACAACTAACAATTATAGCTAAAACTTCTGTAGTTCTTTATATTCAGGCACTCTTCCCAGTGTGCTACACGCAGCAGAAACTCAATTTAATATTCATAACTGCCCACTTCTGGCTGAACATGATAGGACTGATTCAGGAAAACAAACCACACTGGAAATTCCAACAAAGAGAACTTACAGGAATTAAAGGTAAAGCACCAGCAAACTTACAAACGCCACAGAGCTGGAGCACAGAACTCTGAGCAAGGGCCACCACTCCAGGTAACGGAAGGAAAAGAGGGTCCTTGGAAATAGGGCCACGGCCATTGGATGGTGCATGGTGGGAAAACATGAACAGCTTTGTCCTGGATTGGCGAGAGACAATAGAGGCTACACCCAAATGCTACTCCCAGGATCACTTCCTGCTGTTAGGACAATGGTAATAGGAGCAATATACAAGCACAAGAGTCCTATCACCACCTCCTTCCTCCTGCTTTTGTGCCTCTAATAGCATGAGTATGCAGGAAACCAATTGGCAAAGGAGAAGTAAAAGTACTTGGTTTACAAAGTACTAGTTGTGGCTTCACTAAGAGTATTAGAAGGTGTATTTGGAGCTCAGGAAAAAAAATAATTTAATGATAAACATGAAAATTTACCTAATTTTTCCAGTGCCACATAACTAATGTGCATACTTACTATTCAAACCAAGGGAATCTGTTTTCAGAATCTGTGTCCTCAACTACCACAAGCTGCCTTTACAATTACTTGAAATTTAGAAAATTCCTTGGCTCAATTTCTCAGCCACTAGTTTATCTTTGGCTTTTCTTCTGTTCACACAAGTTACTGAGCTTTATTTCAATGATGACAATTTTAATTTCCACTGTCTTTCAGGTTGATATTTTTATGGGTGAAATATCATCTTATATGTCTTAGGATATAAATTATACTTATTCTAAATTTCTGGTTCTGCTGTCCTCCTAAGTCTCTATTCTCAGGGGTAAATTTTTCTTTTATTCAGGATCAACAGAAATTGGCTTCCCTCAAATGACTGGCGATGCTTGGTGTACTCTCATCCTTACAGCTGACATCTCCTGGATTTTCTGATTTGTCTGTGGGGAGGACTGAGATGCATAGTGATGGGGAGGCCGGGACACTGTGACATCAGTGTAGCAACAGCACAGTGGGCACTGTCCCACTCCTTTGACCCCAAGTTCCCCCTGCTAGCTCCCCTCATGCCATTTGAGCCTGACACACCTGTGGCTTCTTTCTAGCCTAAGCAGGCAGGATATGCAGAAGCCCACCTGCTTGGTGACTCCTGATCACCAAGTTCGTTGCTCTTAGGAGCTCTCTTAATGCCAGTATCTATTCTACTCAGGAATGAAGCACCCTTGGTATTACTCCCAACTTTTCTAGCATGAAAAAATGTGCTCTTTATTTTTTCCAATCACATTCCATTTTCCATCTTTAAGAATTTCTCATATGTCCAAGTCAAGAAGGCTTCTTCTTGATTTACACAGTAGCTGCAAATTTTAAAAATAGTTCTCATTTCCAGAGGTTGTGTATGAAATGGGAAAACTATCGTACTGCTAAGTCTGCCATTTAAAATGGGATTCTGCCACTAATAATGTTTTGCAAATTATTAATATATTAATAAAACATAGGGATGCATCCATGAAAGTGTGTATATATTATTTCAATGATCACAAAAATATTTCTATATATACATGTGCCACATGAACATCCTGACTTATAACCATTTTGTTTTCAATTTTTACAAGCAATAGAGAATTGAACATATTCATGCATCTTTAAATGATTTCTGTAGAGTAGATTTTCCAGTGTAGATTTGAGATGTCAGAGAGAATGTTC